>QWTY01032319.1:0-10148 GCA_008033365.1 Pseudorectes ferrugineus | reverse complement strand
TTGCATTCATAGTGCCATAAATAATGTCCTTCATCTACAGCATTATTATCTTTCCTGTTCCAGTATCTCTCAAAGTGACATTTTGTTGGGTGCTCCTGTACCTGAGATGGATTAACAATACTCACAGGTACTAAACCACATTTGTTAGAGAAACATTTTCTGGTTATTGACTTATTGACTATTCTGGGTTATTGACTTATATGCTAGCACAGTTCTCTGTTACATTCCTTGCAAAGTTTAGAACTAATTATTTTGCAGGAGGTTTCACAGTAGAGCAGTGCAGTTCCTCACAAACCTTTCTTTCCTCTTGGAGGCAAGCACTTGCATTAGCAAGTTACACTCATGTTTTACTGCTCATAGATTGAATTACATTTATCACTCTGGAAGCAGCAACAGCAGGACTGCCCTTCCACATGTGAAACATGCAATTCATCGATTCCTGGAGCTGTAACCACAGCTTTACATTTATCATATGTCAGTTCTGGTTTACTTAGCAGTCCCCTGTGTGGGACAACGTAGTTCAAAATGTTGCTATTAAAGAGGGGGAAAAAAGAAACATTTCACATACAATGGTAACATTCATCAACTGTTCTTTGCAGACTGATGTAGCCCTATTTATCAACTACCAGTTTTCAATTTCTCTAGCAATAACTTTTTTACTCTTACAGATGGCTCAGAGATCTAAGAACAAAATGACAAAAAGAATAGTTGAAATATGACCGACATAAACCTGCTTCTTGTGCTGAACAACAGGCCCTTTTTTACAATAGGAAGACACAGATTTTGATCCCTGAACTTTTGCCTGAAGGTACAGATCAGCTTCACAACCCCTAAGGAAATTAATTGGCCCCCAAAATTAAAAGCTTCACTCCCAGTTTTGAATATCCCCATTTGAGTGAACGACTCCATATTGAGGCATCCTGTTTCAGAAGCCTCTAAATTCCTCAAGCACTTGGCTTCAGGTAGGCACCCCCTGTTCTAGGGGACCTCACAAACAAACTTTGGCACCTATCATTCGGTTTTCACATTAAATAAAAGAGAGGGTGAGTGACAAAAATATCATCTCTATCTCAAAAGATGAGACACCTTTACCTAGTTCTGAAGCTCTTCCACTCTTCTTTTTTTTTTTTTTTTTTTTGCCACCTTTTAAAGTTTGTGGTTGTGAGAAGCATGAAGTCTCTGACAACTGGTTGGGTGTGCAGGGACAGTGTCTCTGGTCCCAGTCACACAAACGTATTCTGCTGCCCAGGAATTCAGGAGAAGGTGGTCTGCCCTTCATTTCTGGAGGTGTTGCAGGCCCTTCCAAATCCCAGACGGACAGTGGAATACAGGCTGCAGAAATACACTTAGAATCATCTGTAAAATATTCCCCAAGCAAAAATTCAACAACCTGGAGTTTGTCACATCTCTCTAGGCTTTCAGGAACAAAGTGTATTCCAGAAGGAGGAGCAACAACGCGATGTTTCTCCCTGCTGCCAGACTGGGAGGCACTGCAGGAGCCTGCCCAGTACCACAAGAGAGGGAGCAATGCAGTCACCGTCTCAATCCTGCTCAAAGACCTTCTCTTAGTCCTTTGCACTGGGAGAGACCGCTCTTGCCATAGGAATAGCTTGTCTTGGGGCAGGAGGGACACAGAGGGAAGAGGGTGGTGACTGTCACCACACTGGAATATATTTTCAAATGGCTGAGGGGAAAAGCAGAATTTGTTCTGTCCAGATGACCACAGCAACACGCTGGCACAGCTGCAAGAACCAGCAGACCTCAGCCTCTTATTGAAAACATATTCTCCAAGGCAAATGAAAATAGAATGGCTTAAACAAAATTATGCCTTCTTGTGACACTTAACCTTGAAGATTTTCTCATTCTATCAGAGGTGCTTTCATGCAGTTTACAATATGAATAGCAAAATCACAGTCTCTTTAATCACAAAGCAAGTCCTATCTGTTTCTTGTTTTCTGTCATGAAAATTGCTTTTCTGGCTAATCTCAAATATGTCTGAAACAAAAGGCTGTAAAAGAAAATCACCCAAAAAAGATTTGTTCCCACTACAGTACAAAAAATATATTAACAAAGAATAAATGATGTAGTGTTGTTAACTCTTTTATCTGTTCAAGAGTAAACTGGTTTTAGATGAAACAGGGCATATGAAAAGGTAACTCCCAAGAACTGTCATTTCCACCTCCTCCAGAACTTGCTAGTATGAAAACAAAGCTAGGTTTTTCCAACGTTTCTCATTAAGAAAATGTCATCATTTCCACTAATTAGGACAGTCACTTGGAAAGTGGGAGATCTACATTTGAGATGTTACCATCACATAGACAAACCAGAGACTTAAATCTTTCTCAAATCCCAGGTATGCATGGAAAGGACCTCAACATGTCAAGTAGTTTGACCTCCTTTTCAAAGTAGACCAACTAGATCAGGTTGTTCATAGCCACGTTCTAGCCCTGAATATCTGCAAGAATAGAGACACCAAAACCTCTCTGGGCAGGCTGTTACAGTGTTTGACCACCCTTGTGGTGGAAAAAAATTTCTAATATCTACTTGGAATTTCCCTTGTTGCAGCTAGCCTTTTTTTCTCTGCCATTCTTTCCCCATGCACCTCAGAGAACAGTATTAAAGCACAAACATCCCCCATCGCAATGTTTTCATCTACTCACCACTACATGAACGTGGCAGACTGGTCAGGCACAATTTGCCCATGGCACACCCATGCTGGCTGTTCCCAGTCACCTTCCCATCCTTCATGAGCTTGGACATGGCTTCCAGGAAGACAAGCTCCGTAACCTTCCTGAGAACTGAGGTTAGGCTGATAGTTAACAGTTCCCCAGATTCTCCCCTTTACCTTTCATTAAAATGGCATTAAAAAGGCATTGGCCTTTGTCCTGTTCCCTGACTGTCATCGCATTTCCAAGACGATAGAGAGGGATTTTGCAATTTTATCAGCCAGTGCTTGGCACCCTTGGATGCAGCCCATGTGATTCCACAGTCTGGTATTTGCCCTGTCAACTTCAGTTGTTCCTAACTCAGTCCAGCTTTCCTGTACATCAAGCATCACTCTCCCAGTCTATCACTGGATGCAGAGCCCTTCACTAGATCCAGTCATGCAAACTGCCTCAGCACATTTCTGCAATTCCAGTGACACGGGTCTGCAGCTGCATGTGGACTCCAAATTCCTTCTATATTTTTTCCATGCTGTGTATGTACCTGCACAAACACTTGGTTGATAGTCTGGCTTTATAGAAAATAAGTAAACAAATTCTCCTTCTTTCATACTTCTGTTTATCTATATTCATATCAATGCTATCAGAGTTCTTGGCTATTTAAAAATTGGAATAGTAAGTTAAAAGCTTCCTATGTATGGATTGCATAAATTCAATCAGACACTAGCTATAACTCCCATGTCCATAGTCTGAAAAAAAAAAATCCAAAAAAATCCCAAACTCAGATAAACTGCAAAGGGTGAAATAAAGTCTGAGGAGACTGTTATGGGACATATAGGAAGAGAGAAGGGATGTACAATTGGAAACATGGAAACTGATACTCCTCCCCAATATTGAAGAGTATTCCCCAACACTGAGCATAGAATTCGAATTATTTAAAAGTCTCAAGAATTAATTAGAGGCAAAGAGGATTTTGGCCATGGTGTCCAAGTGCCATGGGCATGGAAAGCACACCTTACAGAAGGAGTATTTAATTGAATGGTCAGTTTCCAACAGCAGTTGAAGCCAAGTAAATTTGTTATATGTAAGTTGTAAGATTTTAATACAGAGTGTCAGCTAACTATTAAAACACATTTGTAAAGAAAAAGGCGGAATCTTCAGATCTTCAGTTCTCTTTGCCAACAGTCTTTCTGGAAAATGTATTTTAATAGCTCAGAAATAGTTAACTCCTGAAAAAAAACCCATATATGTTGTGGCCTCCCATACAAAAGGTCAGAACAGAACACAGGCATAGACCTGTATGTTCAGATTGAAACTAGGATAAAGCAGGCAGGTTCTTGATTCTGCCTACAAGCAAACAAATGGCTCAGTGGGCACCATGGCAAGTCAGAGGTGTCCCCAACAGCATCACAGCCAGTGTCCTGCCAAGGCAATTTCTGCTGGAAAATATCCATTTTAATTTTACTCACATTAATAAATTCCAAGTTTTTGGCATACTGGTGTGAATACTCCAGTAATGCAGTAGAGCAACAGCCTGTTTATATTCCTGTAGAATGACATTTATTGCAGCGATGAACTTTACAAACGCTTTGGACCAGATGGTGACCGGTTTCCTTGATGGCACACAGGGGAAGGGAAGCCCCTCGAAACTGAGCACAGAGGAAAGCTCGGGAGTTCACAAGGTAACACCTCCCCTGACTGTAACTTTCCCGAGGTAATAGGGCTTTGTCTCTTTGCCCTTTACATGGAGGTAAACCTGGCTGTGTGTGAGCTTTGCAGCTGTGTGTGAGCTCATCAAGAGAAATGGATGTGGAAACCTTGTCAAGATGGACATAGCTGTCACCTGCTCCTTGCAGCATTCAGAGACTGCGGCCTGCTTCAACCAAGCTTATGAAGGTAGTTCAAGCCTTTGTTGAAGTGAATCAAAAAGTCTGGAGAAATCCTAAAGTGAAAACAAATAAGGACAATATTTTGTCAGGTACCTATCCTTTATTGTTCAGGTCTTATATCTCTGGTCGTTTGCTCACACTCAGCAATCCTCTTTTAGCCTTTTTTAGTTCTCTTCGATTGCTATCTGAGTCAGCCCCTTTTAACCAGCTTGCTGTCCTGACCCCCAAGCTGCAGGTTATGATATTGGTTTGGTACTTCACTGTGATGAGCATAACTTCACACCCATGCTGCAGGCATGGGGCAAAGCCCGCTGCTCCTGCCTGGAAGCAGAGAGGACTTTCCCCTTCCCTCTTCCCTAAGACAACTCTCACAAACAGGCTTTGAGCTGTTTGCACATAAATGCTGGTCTCCCATCCACACTTCTGTCTGCACACCACAGGTACCCTCTTTTGGCATTATGAAATGCAGATATTCACACCAGAAAAATGTACACACCTTACCAGCCTTATTAATTCTTATCTGTACCAAAGAAACAGGATGCTGTTTGAGATACTCAGAAAAGGCACTTTTTAAGCATTTGTTATTGCATACCTAGTGCATACAAAATGCTACAATTTGCATTTACCTCTGCAGTGCAGCATTTGAGAATGGACCTTTACAACACAAAGCAACAAACACAAGCTTGGGGTTATAATCATATCATTGTGACAATCATCCAATCTATATTTTAGAAGGACAGTTTTGCAGACCCATTTGCATAGTCAGCGTAGCAAAAATGATTAGAAGAAAGAGCTATAGAAATAAAACCCTGGATGCTACAAATCTAGGATAAATAAAAAATAAAAAGTTACACAAAATCATGCAGACCTCGTTTTGGACTAGCTGAACTTACAAGTACAGTTACTTCAAGCATTTTTCCAAGATAATTGAAAGGTACTGGAGGAAAAAGCATTTGTGTGCACACATGCATGTCTTGTGCATACACACAGGCACATACATTATATTTATTTATGCTCCTGATGCGATTTCTCCTTCACTCCAAATAAAGCATACAGGATCTTAAGGACTACCAGTTAATTTGGTGTGTGTATCTTCAGATATAGAGCACAGCTGCCAAATGCCAGAAGTGGATTGAGTGCCACAGACTTTTTTTTTCCTCTCATTTGGTGCTGATATAATTTATATCAGAAGCAGAGCTGGAATGCCAACCCGGACCAGCGGCCAGCTGCAGCCCCGGCACATTAGCTCCCAGTTCCCTCTGTTAGTTATGTACATCTGTGTATCTATCAACCTGTCAGGCCCAGCTTCTGAACACCTTTAATGTGCTCCAAAGATAAACACTTCTATATGTAGGACAGGAAATGAGGCTTCTTTTGCTGATAAAAATAAGATTTACAACAAGTGTAGGGAAAGAACCATTCCAATTAAAACACTGCTTAAGCTTTTTATTTGTTTGTTTTCAGTACCAAAGAAATCAGAACATCACTGTAATTCTGTTCGATAATTTTAACTCAGTTTATTAGAAATTATCCCCCTGAGCCAATAGCTGACCTCCAAAGCATTCCAGCTTCCTGTGGGATAACAAGGAATAATATAAAACATTCTACTGTAAAATAACCATGGCTGGTGTGAAGTTTGTTCCTGTGTTGTCAGATAGAAAAACCTATAGCAAGTACTCAGCAGTGAGCAAATAAATATCCAGAGACCTTTTTCTAACAGACAACTCAGCAACTTCAAACAGATTTCTTGAGCTAATTCACTTGTGGTATGGGCCGACACAGCAGTGTTAATCTCCTGTTTTAAATCAAGACTCTGTCATAAGGCTCTATTAATCTCTCCCAAGTTATCGAGTGTCTCAGTGGTAGGAAATTATATTTCTAAATTGAATTTTGTTCTCTTTCAATGTAGCAAGAAATATTTTTCAAACTTCTAATAGGAACTGTAAAACCTACGATGCCAACAATACGTTTGAATAAATAAAAGCCATAATTTAAAGCCACTTTCTTCCAAGCCCCAGCATTACAGCAAAATAACAGAAATTGGTTACCGACAAAGAAGAAATTAAACACAAGATTTTAAATTAAAGTGAAGCAGATGGTTAACTTTTTTATCTTTTTATAGCAATTGGATTTTTTTTTTTAATTCTTTATAGTCCAAAAATCTCCAGGCACTAATAAAACGCTTATCGATTCTTAGTATATACACTTACTCTACAAGATGTCCTAACCTGCAGTTTCCATTATTTTTAACAGAAACAGATACCATTTCCATAAGTCTGCAAAGTTAGTGCCCCTTTGTTTCATGGGAGACAAATTTACAGTAAGTAAATATCTCTGCATTAGATTTACTATGCTTAAGTTAAAATTAATAACCACAGGTGACAAAATAACTTCATTTTATGGCCAGCAACAGAGCTGCAGGGTGGGTAGTGGTAGGAGGCAGCAGAATGTAACTGCAGCATCGATAAAGTTTATGGCCTTTGCTTTCCAAGAAGAATCCCACAGTCTCCGTAAGGTTTAGACAGACTTATCCCACAGGCTTATTTGAATCTTATCTATTGCTGACCATTACCATCCCACCGAGTGCAACAAACAGCACTGGTCAGTGCTTAGATCAGAAATATGCCTGCATGGTCACACAGCAGTAAATACAGAGAACTGTTACACACCAACATATTAGGATTTGCATTCAGGCAGAGTGTTCAAAGCCACATGGCCAGGGCACCACCACTCAATTCGTATCAGCTTTGCAGTCAAACCCAAATCCAGGTAGTAAAAGGAATCACCTTGACTTATCAGGTTTGAGGTGAGTAAGATGGATTCAATTTCACTTAGATGCAATTTACATAAAAAAAAAAAAAACACAAGAACACCAAACCAAAAAACCACCTGTGCTTGCTATGGATTTATTCTCTCTCTGTAGTAATTAGATTTTTCTCGAACGTCAGAACACTTATCACAAAGCCTTTTCTTTGGGAGAGGCTGTGGGGTGGGAAGAATGGTTTTACCTTTTATGTTCAGCTGGGAAACATTGTGTAATGACTGAATACTACCAAGACCACAGCAAGATTGGAGCAACAAGCATTATAAGTGACTGCTGCATTGAGTTTAATTTTAGCTGACCTTCATTAACTGTTCAGAGTTGACTACTTGTATTAAACTTTCCTGTTTTCACTCCTAGGACAAGAGTCTCAGAGTCTCCTTTGACATCATCATGATCTTCCTTGCTGCATTTTCTAATATGCACCAACCTTTAAAGCATCTGTCCTAATAATCAGAGCTGCTCATGAAAACTGGAAATAGCTGTGAAAGCTACAGGAAAATTTATTGTAAACATTTTTCAAGGCTGATACAGGCATGTCTCATACACACACAAAACAAGCAAGAGGAGCCAGCTGAGGGGGCTATGGTGGAACACATCCCAGACTACTGGTTCTTCGGTGGCATGAAGTAAATAAGATTTGATGGAGAGCAAAAAATATAACTAAAGTGTTTCCACAAAACAGAGCTCTTTCTTTTTGACCTGCTTTCTTTGCGACAAATGGAAGGGTAATTCTCCCCATCAACAGAAAAGCAGGGAAAAGATGAGAGAGGGAGGAGGAGAGAGCGAAAAGAAAAATCAACAGAGAGAGACGGGCAGCTGCAGCTACTGAGGCTGGAGAGAAAGAGGGAGCACATCCCAGAGCTGACAAGCCTCAGGTGAGCATTGCAGCAGCCCTCCTGCAGTTTCTGCAAACAATTAGAAATGAAAGGAGCCTGTTCTTGTCGATGCATCTAAACGGGCCTCGACAGTTCTTACAGCGCCTCTGTTTGCCCATCAGGCTTCTCCCTCAAGACATTAATTTTATCCTGTTTTAAGTAAAGCTGTTTTACTGACACATTTGAGTGACGTTTGCAGCCCCAGCTCTGAAACAAAGAAATTATGCATTCAGCCACCTGTGCACCCCACATTTCTGTGGAAACTTATTCCCCAGTTTGCCCTAGGTACCCTGTGATAAGTAGCAGAAGAAATGTCTTATCAAGACAGTGACGTTTTCCCTGAAGACTACTGATAAGAGCTTTTTCCTACCACAACTGAGATCCAGCAATAAAGAGGAAATACCATCTCAGGACAACATAAGCAGAAACACATGCTCCTCTAAAATTCAGAATTTTAAGAACTCCTCAAGACTATATATGAAAATACATAGTGTAGGGCAGATGTTAACTTTCGTATTTCAAGGTGGTCTTATACATGGAGAAAGAGAATCTAAAGAGAGTAAAAGGCTCCTGGGAGGTAAGTGTCCTCATTTGTATTACCTGAATTCAGTAAAGATTTAGATAAACCACTGCTCAGAACGTAAATTTACAGTCTGGCAATAAAGAGAAATCAAAAATGGGAGAAAATGACAAAGTATGTTATTCAAAGGTCAAACTCCCGTAGACAGCTGTCTACAAAAAAAAAGGCTAACATACAAATACTAAATTCATTAGAGGAAAGAGGAATTAGTCTAATTAACTCTGTATTAAATACTATTCGTTAGAGGCATATTGTATGATCCTCCCATTCCAGCAACTTATACCAATTTACAAGCAAGAGATCATTTTCTTAAACAAGTCATTGATAAAAATTATGCTTTTGCCCAAAAGTTAAAAACCTTTGGAATCTCAGCAATGGTTTCTGAATAAAGACCTCCCCTTACCCACCAAGTTACATGAGTCTGATGAACAGGATATCCTACATTTAGTTTGCCCTTTGGCAGCTGGAAGACCTGGTATCCTACAAAGACTGAAATCAGATAAAAATGTCAAAATAATTAAGTTCACTTACTTAAGCAGGTTCAGACATACTGAACTAGCACAGCTTTATGGTCCAGGATCAGAGTAAATAGCTGTCCTAAGGCAGCAAAATCAATGGAAATATTTTAGATACTTGGCGCTCCTTTTTTTAGGGATGGTAGGAGTTGATGTTTGGCATAAATCACCACACAACTACGTGTCACCTTCAAAATTGGAGACCTTCAGACCCTGCAGATTCTTTGCTGGTTTACTGCTTTCTATCCTGCCTTCCATCCCGCTCAGAAGCCTTCCTGATGCTGTGAAGTTTGATTTGTCTGAAGGGGAGGGTAATTTCATGAAATTTAAAGATCTAATATTCCAGAGTCACAGGAAAAATAAGGTATGTTTTAAAAACACAGCATCTCTGTAGAGGTGGAGGATAGCACTCTAGATGAAGAGACCAGCACATTTCTGGAAAAATCAAGGAACTCCCCACCCTTGTTCCCCAAATTGTTGGCTTTTTCTTTAAGTGCCACCTACTTTAAACAAAGACCTAAAGTCTTTTCATGTACATAACTGCTCATTTTAAAAAGATACACGTGCACAGGGTTTTATTTTATTAAACCAAAAATCATATTCATAGTAAATACATATTGAAGGTCCAGATTAGATTTAGAGTCTCTACATAACAGAAAAAAACCGCAGACTCTAAGTATAGATTGCACTAGTGACAGCTTGTACATATAGAAAAAAGGTAGGATCGACACAAGATGGACTTTTGGGATGGGTTCAGTTTTAGGTGGTTAGTCTTGGGACAGAAGTTGCCAGGTGATGTTGA
>QWTY01032318.1:0-33309 GCA_008033365.1 Pseudorectes ferrugineus | reverse complement strand
GGAGAATTGTAAAGATAGGAGAGGAAAAGAAGATATATTTTCATTTGCATGTCATAAGGTATGATTCAGAGGAAATTATGATGTCAAGGTTCCGTCATAAAAAAGCAAAGTTTGTAGTAGAAAACATTACATCCATTTAAGTCTTTAGATATTGTTTGTAACCACAACAAACTCTAAACTTATCTGATGAAATGTTACCCACTGTGATTTTGAAAATTATATGAACAATACTAGTTTGTAGGAATGGTAGATTTCTTTTACAATCTCTAAATCTTATTCAAACAGTAGTTTAGGCAGTTTGGGTTTTTTAAGTGGCTCATGCTTTGCTTTTGCAGATCTTAAGCCATGGCAGGTCAAGAGCCTGTTTTAAAGAGGTAAGTGAAGGAGCATTCCAGCTTACTCACTGTAATTCAGTTCTTGAGACAATAAAACCAGAAAGATGGAGTTTTTCATGACTACCCTCTTCAAACCCATTATTACACTGCAGCTGGAGCTACAGAGCAATAAATTACACATATATGTATGCATATACACATTCCTAATTGTCATATGCATTATAAAGCTTAAAAAGTGGCAAAAGCCTGGTCAGGAGGAATGGACTATTAGTAAAAGCTTAAAAGCTTTGTGTCGCAACCTCCTCAGATCTGAGGGTGCTCAGGTGTACTGTGAGCCACCTGGTCACGTAGCATGGCAAAATGGAAAGAGGGCCACACCCAAGGAGAGCGCAGAGCTAGCTGCCAAGGTCCTGAAAACCATTCCAACACATTGCACAAGTGTGGAAATGGTACAAGAAAAGCATGATGCAGAACAAGTCCTCAGCTCTCCACACAGATCACTGCACAGCAGCCCATGATGGAGGCCAGAAACAAACCCCTGATGATTCAAAGAGCAACTTCACAGGACTGTAGTCACCACGTGAAAGAGAAGGGAGGAGTATACCCTTTGGGAAGAAAGCAGTAAAGTGCCTGGTGTCATCCCAAGGAAGAGTTACATACTAGCATAAGTAACACCCGTGAAATGTTGAAATGCTATGTAGCTAGGTGCTCGGCATGATGATACACAGAGGTGGGGCAGATAAAGGATGGTCACCGATAATACCAGACTGCCTGGTGTACACTCCCATGTCACCATTACCAGAGTCATTATGTGCTGTCAATGCTTGATCACTGATGACAGACCTCCTAAATAATTTGCAATGCATGAAGGGTTCATTGCCTTTCCTGGGCAATACCACACTGAGTATGTGGCTGTCCACATTATCTCACTCGTGCAAAGCGCAGACGTCTGCTGGTTTGAGAGACCTTTTATTTGGTCCCTGCTTGGGAGACTGTAGTTTATTCAGCAGCCCAGCCCTGAAGACCTCAGCACTATCACATTCCAGGACCACTGCTCACATGACTTTAGGCCATCACTAATCCTAACAGAAACACATTTTCATCCATTGCTTCCACTAAGTATGTTCACAATATTACATGGAGCATGCAGTAACTCAGATGAAATTCAATTCCAAACATAGCTCAGCATGAATACTATTCAGGATTCAGATCCAATGCAAAGTTGAACATAACCTTTTTATACTTCACCTGCATCAAGGTGAATGTATTGAATTGCTCGGAAGGAGAGCTGTCCAAGTGATATCTGTCTTAAGTTGCCAGCCAAGAATAAATACATGTAAGTTGTCTGATACAAGTTAAAGTTAGTTTGGGTGTTTTTAACTGTATATATAAAACCCCAACAATCTCCTCAATAAACTTTGCGAGTACTTGAAAGAAGTCTATCAGAGTAAGAATTTACTGGTATCCCTGCCTTCAAATGTATTCTAAAGGGGTGAAGGGAGCCTTCTTGACTCAGTGCATCCACTGCCATCTTGAATGCCAAAGTATTAGACTACAAGACAGATTCCTCCTGTACCAATATTCCATGACCTATGAAAATGGTACGTAACTCCATGCCATCTTCCCTCCTGTGTTTTGCCCTTCTCTAAGGCCCATGTTTGTTGTCAGCTGTGGTCCTGCACACCTACAATCAACCACAGCTTAAATGCTCTCCTTTCAAACTCACCAAAAAGCAGCAGAAATATAAGGGAAAAGGATGTTTTCAAGGTCTCTCAGAATCAGCCATAAGAATTGGACATAACCTAACTGAGATGTTATTTTTAGGAAATAAGAGAGTTGATGTCTTAAGCCATGTTGGAAATAGCAAAATGAAAACCTTTGTAAGTTAGTACTGAAATGAATTTGTGGTTCAAATGGGGATAAGAGGAATAATGAGCTGGGAATATGGAAAAAAAGTTAACCGACAAGGAAATTGCCATGATGCCATCAGTCTAGTCAGCAGCACAGTATTTTATTAAGCAGAGAAGTAATTTTGTTGAGCAATACCCAGAGAGGTTTTGTCATGGATAGCTGAGAACCTCTCCTGTGCTGTAATTAGCCATAAATTTCCAGACTTTTTGGTAGACAAAAGGATGAGCATGTCTTCAGTGGGCTAAAGCCAAATCATAATAATCAGATAGTTTTATAGTGGACCTGATGCTCAGGCTTTTTGACATTGGGAGTTCCCAGAATTTTGGTCTCTGCCTCCACAGTGAGTATGACACTGCATGTATAACTAGTTGCTTGATTTTTCTGTCTTCATTATTAGCAAATATAGCTGACTTGAGGACACCTGTCATCTTCTTCTGTTAAAGAATCATATTTTTATATCCAGAGCATCTCTGCTGCAGTGTTATGAATGCTTGCTGTGTCCTGGGAAACCTGGGCAGAATGATGCTTAACCAAAGATTCATATCATTATGGATACTCTAAACTAAGGAATCCTTAATTCTGTCGTGTGTCTCAGATCAATTGTGTTAGAAAGGCAATTCTACTATGAATCACTTACTCTTTTAGGGATGCAAATATCAGAATGTAGTTCTTTAAGCAGAGACATAAAAAAAACCTGACTTACAGCAGAGTCCTAGAAAAACACAAACCTTTTGTCATGTAACTGAAAGCATTTAAATGACAGAAACTGCTTATTCAGTCTTCTGAACACTCTTACTTCCATTTTTGGGTTAGCTTTCCTATCTGCTGTGAATTTAATCTATAAATAATTAATCGTTCTTGCTTTGGGGTTTTGGCTTGCTTTTGTGCAATCTTTTTGGTCTCTCCTCTCTGGTATCCCTCTTGTCCCCTCTTCCTTCCTCCTATGGAGTCCTTAACAAAGAACAGACACAGGTAAAGCAATGGATGTGCAATTATCACAGCCCAAAAGCAAATGGGCTTCATGTACACAAATTCATATCACATTTCTCTTTACTTTTTTCGTAAAACCAGACATGGTATCTAGGTTCCATCAGTGCAATAAGCCACACCAGTGGTGACTTACAACTACAGCTGGCTGCCCAAGTGTCCTGATTCAGCATTCCTACAGGTACCACAGCACCCATGCACTATTAAAAGCAAATTGCTTGTATAAGGGCTCTTCTACTTCTATATTTTTTAGTGTAAATGTTGAGAGAGATCTATGTTAAAGGACAGTACCATAAGTTATTAAAACTGAAAGAATTAACAAAAGCATAGTTCAGTCCTCCACTCTTATTTAGTGCTGTTCTTTAGGAAGAGCTTGCCTACATGTGGGTTCTTGCTGGCAGATGGTATTACACAAAGGCTGTCTGGACATGCTGGGGTGAATTTTGCTTTGTTTCCATGATTCTGAGCACCCCTTTCAGTTTAATATGCTTATGGTAGTCAACACTGCCATTATGTCTCTGTAGACCATGCTCTTAAATATTCTCTCAATGGAAAATGCTTTGATAGAAGTTATATTCAAATTATTGCCCCTGTACTTTGTGGGTTTTAACATTTGCCATGCCATTTCAGTTTACTGGTTTATGACACTACTCACCAAACACTGTGGACAAGTAATTTAATATACAGTGGCTTCTTGGAGCACAAGTGTTTGTGGGAGACATCACTGTGACTTAAATTGTCAGCATTTAAATTCTGTCCCACCAGTTCTGCATTTCCTGGCTTCCATAATGATTTCAGTACTCTCTAAATTCTGGTTTTTTCTTAATGGTTATGGTCGAGTTATGCTTTTAATTATGAATTGCATATTTATCAACTAAATAAATCTGAAAAAATACTTCTGTATTAATTACATAATACTATTGCAAAACAGAGCATGACTAAGAGCTAAACATCTGAAAAAACTCTAAAAGTTTAAGTGACAGAGCAAATTAAATATTTTTTAAATGTATAAATGCTTTGTCTACCCTATAAGAAATGCTGGCATGGCCAGGGCAAAATGAAGCATTCTTTTTCCCTTCCCCCATTTCTCCACCCTACTCAACTGGTTTGGTTTGAGAATTTGATTACTTCCCCTCCATGAATTTCAAAGTAAAGACTTCAATGTTCTTCTCATATTAACATCACTTTCTTGCCCAAATCACATCATGGTTGCAGCCCAAGAATAGGAACAAATTGCGTGGAAAGGATGAAAGGGAAAAAACCCCAAATTAGATAAACCATTATAGCATTCTCATGTTTTCCTAGACATTTTAAACCATAATAAGGAATTACTGTGCTGGTCAGCACAACAGCATCCTATTAAAAGCCATACAGACAATGAATAATGTAGCTGTTCTGAATGTTGTCAAAGAACTCTCATGTGATCCATGCTTCACCACATCTGTTCTTTTTCCATTCTCTCTATATACTGTTTTCTTCAGCTCACACAAATACATCAGGACAGCAATCCCAAAGCCATGGCTTATGAATAACATCCCCCAAAAATCCTCCAGTTCATATCTACATATATATCTGCATACATTTATATATAAAAATGTAAATAAAATTACTATACATACTTAGCCTATAAAAATATTTATTGCTGTATTTTTGATTGATTTAAATCAAAGAAATGTATTTATCCAGATTTCCCATAAATTAGTGCACTAGAGGCACATCACATGTAGGTAACTCTTATAAGCAGACCTGTCTATATAAAGAACTTAAAAGTCATACTTTAAATTTAAAACGTGGGAGGCTACTCCCTCCTCTGTAGGAATGATAATGGGGAGCAACATGATTAAAAAGTAGCCCTAGCAGAGTGAGCAGAAATATGAGTAATTGAAAAGGGAGTAAGTGTCAGCTTTTTGTAGGGATTATCAAGGCATTTTGAATCTATGTGTCTAGTAGCAAGGGGGAATTCCTAGTAGAAAAAAAAAAAAAAAGGTAGAAAAGAAAAAGGAATGGAAAATGATTCAACTGGTTAAGCCTGGGAGGGAGGTAGAAAGTGTGACCATTATTTCACGGAAACAAGTTACGCTTGGGGAAGGATGGTGGCTGGAACCACCACATGATAGCAAATGACCTGTCTGCACTGAACATGCACTCTCAGTGAGGTGTACAACCACCCTGAGTGACCCTTGCTGTATTTCCCACACAAGGAATAACAGTAATTTTACCAGGTAAGGAACACAACAGTTATACTGAAGAAGAGAAAAAAAAAAAGTTGAGCATAAGTGTAGTTAAGCAGATACAAACTCTGGCAAGAATCCAGACATCCAGCACAGCAGTGAGCAGGTTTTTTTCCTGTTTTTTTCCAGGTAATACAATAAAAATTTGTCCTGCTGCAACATTTAATTAGCTGGAAAGATATAAGCTATTCCAAACAGCTGAGGGAGGACCTATCTAGATTGTAAAAGAAAAGAAAACAAAACAAAACCAAGGAGAAGCCCAGCCCCTGCCTCACCTAGGCCTCTCTTAGGTGACTGCCTTGCTATAACTCCCCTTCACCTCAACACAAAAAGATGGTTCTGTGTCATATAATTTCCCCTCCTTTTCTCCCTTCAGTCTTTGCACAAGGCAGGTTTGTGTTCTCCTGAAATTGTGGGGGTTTTTCCTCCTTTGAGAAAACCAACACCAGCAAATATTCTCAGCCCCTGCATGACTCATTTCATAGGACCTTGGCTACAAGGTTTTGTTCAGCTTTCTGATTCCAAGCTGGAGAAGGAGGCCTTCTCTTCTTTCGGTCTCAAATTCTGGGAAGAGATCGGTTAACCACTGAAAGGCCTTATCTATTAAAAATTGGGGTGAACCTTAAGGCAATGACTTGTGCTCCTCTGGACAGGTTCCTCTCACCTATCCATGAACTGATAATTTTGTTGTCTGTTACTTTGGAAAGTGACTCACCTGCTTTTTCACTTGGTATGGAAGTTTATCAAATGACAATATTAAATGCTTTGTTTCTACCATTTAAACATCACTCTGGGAGGTAATTTAGTAACCCCATGGATCCCAAATAGACTTTAGGTTTTGTTATTTCTTGACAAAATAAACCACTGTAAGAAGAAGCAGTAGGAGGACCTGGGCTGGATGTCTTGCTTACATTTCTCTGGGCAAGGCAGACAGAAATTAAAGAAGCAGATGAGGAATCCTAACACGAAAATATCTTCGATCTGATGAACTATCATCTTGAAAGATGAATTAAAAGAGCAGGAGGAATTAGGGATCTGCATATCTGCTGTCTCAGGAATATGGCAAAGGCAGCGATAGAATAAACTCATTTAATCCAGTAATTTGACACAGAATCAAAATGGGCTTCCATAGCCACACCTGGGTGTTAGAAGTACTCCACCCAGTTTCCTTCGATGAATATTCATGTCATAGAACTGAATCTTTGTGTGAAAGGCAGTGGCTGTGTTCAGGTAGCAAGTAGGTGTGAGAACTCTTATCTAGATGGAGAATCCTGAGAAAACTTTAGACAGGTACCTGGTTATAAGTCTGAAAATATGACTAATCAACACCTGAATATAACAGCAGAGACAGCATTAGAGCACACGGATGTGACCAAAAAAAAAAGTTGAAGCGTAAGTATCTTGCATGGAATTTTAAAGTCTAGATTTTTGTGATCATTATTCCTAATGCACAGGAATTGCAGGAATTCCTAATGCAGCAAGAAGAACTCTATTTTCATTCACTCATTTTGCTATCAGCAGAAGCCAATCTAAATTTGAAATTGTTCTCTAGGGGAGTAAATGCCTTTTGGCTTAACTATACAGAAAACTATCAGCTTAACACCTGTTTGTCTTTAACTACATAATTTAAGGTCATTTGAGTTTGCCATAGCACAGGACTCCTTCACCCTTGGTATTAGTATTTTGTCACTGTTGAAGTTGTATGACTGCAAAATACACATTTTATCTGTGATTTGGTTCTCAAATTGAATTCTTATTTATCCAAGGAGAATGGAATGAATCAAACATTCAGGAAGTCGTTTCTTTATTCATAGTGAGAACACTGGCCACACTGTTTTATTAATTAAACAGTCTAAAAGATATATAAAAAGATAATAAAATCATGGCCACAGCTATCTGCTTCATGCAGTATAGCCTATATGACAGCTCAAACAATCCTCTATGTGAATCCACACAGACATGCTAAATATAAACAGGAATCTAATAAAGCTATTTACCCTTTATTTGCAAACAAACTCAAGGATACCAAATACCCCTGTTTAGCTTCAATCAGCGAAACTGGATTATGAAAATGTAACCAGTGATGTAATGCATTATTTGGGAAAAGGAATAAGCTGAGTTTTAGAATCTAGAAATAGTGTATTTTGTGGATCTGACACCTAGAAATTATTTCAGGGGGCCTTTTAATATTTAATAATGTGTTATCAAATGTCTGTTTGCCAAAATACCAAAAGAGAAACTGCTGATCTTCAACTTCATGAAACAAATGTTTTGCACATTAGACTAGAAAAGTCAAGAATCACACAGAATCACAGAATAGTCTGAGTTAGAAGGGACCCACAAGGATAATCAAGTCCAACTTTTAAGTGAATGGCCTATAAGGGGCTCAAACCGGAAAATGAAACATATACTCAGATTTGTACGATTTTTAATTTCTCATAGATCCAGTTACCTTCAGTGACTTAATAAACATTTACTATTTATATTTTGATAAGAGCAGTCTGAAATCTCTCTTTCATTCTTATATAGCTGACATTTTCAGTTGTTCCAATCAGAAGCTTACAATAAACAAAATTATAAATTCCAGATGGCCTTGCAAAGGGAAAAAAAGTGGAAATCTTTGTAAAGAGCCAGAAGTACATCTGAATCAACATCAGAAGTATTTGATGAGAAAGCAATATTGTTATAGAAGGATGCTGCTCTTTTCCTAAGAAAATGATGTAGCGAAAGCAAGTATTTTTACCTTATAATTTCGGCAACACAACATTTACTCACTGAGTAATACTATCAAGCAAGTGATCTTAAACATTTTTTAATATCCTGCTTTTACCATCACTATTTATGGAAGTCAAACAAAAAGAAAGAGAAACAAAGTTGCACTGTACATCAAGAACAGTTGCTGTGAAGTACAGGAAGAGGCAAGATGAAGATTTGTTAAACAATCCTGGAAGGAGATGAAAAGGGAAAACCAGGGTATATTATGATAGAAGTTTATTATAGACTAGCTTTTTGGGTGGAGAGAAGTCGTGTTTTTTGATCACGCAAGGGAAGCATCCAAAAGGACAGAACCTGATGGCTTTAATTACTTCTTGGAATTAATTTTTTTTCTGTTGGAAAATAAATACAAGAAGGAGACAGTCCAACAAGTTCTTGGAATATGCTGGGGACAGCCTTTTCTTCAGAAGGTAAAGAAAACCATTAAGGGAGTGGCTATTTTAGATCTGCTGACTCGTAGGGCACAAACTGGCTGAGAGTGGAAGTCAATCTAGGTGAAAGTGAGCTCCATCTTTTAATAATCACTACCACAAAAAGGGAAAGAAGCAAAATAAAATTACTTTTTTTTTTTTTCCCCCAGAAAACAAAACCAAAATTTTACGAGCTCCAGAGACTGATAAGCAAAGTTCCTTAGGAAGACTGTTTAATTAATAAAAGAATGTAGGAGAGCTTGTCCGTTTTAGTCATTGCTGGAGTCAGTTCTTAATTACCCAAGGCAAAGCGAATCATATGAATTAGTCAAAAACAGAGGATAAAACAAATTAGTCTGGGTACATTATTCTGCAAGACTCTACTCAGTACATTTACCTTTGGAAGGCTTATGAACAGATTTCCATAGAAAGAACAGCAACAGAGGAGTCTGATGCAAACAGTTTATGTTTTGTAAGGCACCGTTTTCTACCAGTCTCCCACAAGAAATGCTGAGGGAAGGCAGGGCTTCCTTAAATCCCCATTCCCATAAACCATCTGTCATCAGCAGGTGACTATATTATTACACACATTAGGAGATTATCCCAATACAAAAGAAACTGCTGAATTCACACACACACACACACCCCCCCAGGCAATTTCCTTGATTTTTATGGTTTATCTAACAATCAGACCTTTGCGTTATACATCAAAGTATAAAATTATGTGGCCTGGTCTCACTCACTTTCAGAAGCTTCATTTAAAATGTTGTAAATGTTCTTAGTACAAATGGATTGGTTCCAAGTTAGAGAAACGACACCCCAACAGTTTAATTTAGCTGTAAGTATGAACAAATTATTCCAAAAGAAGAACTAAATGCCAGCTCAGAACTTTCTAAGCAACAGCTGAATCCTGCTATTCTTTCCACTGAAAAATACCAAACCTCTACTTGCTTTTCTAGAAGTGCTTGCAAGGAACTAATATACAAGACAGCAACAGAGTGAACAGCATTTTTTTCTGTTGGAAAGCCAATTCCCCAGCTAGCTCTACTACAATGGAATGTCATCCCAGCACAGTAACATGCCATTTTGCTGATTTGTGAAGAACTGAGATCTTTTTGTAGGATGTTTCAACAGTATCAATAGAACTAAGATGCTGAATGAGACCAAAAGGGATGTTTGGGGTTTTCATTATTTGTGTATTCAGCTTAAGACCAATGAGTCTTTTCCAAATGCAGAAATTAGTAAATGAGATTTGCTGGCTTGAGAAGACTAGACAATAAATGTATTTGTTTTAAAGACAGAATATTTTAAGCCTTCATCAAATATATTCAGATGAATATTAGTTCCACAATGAAGAAGAAAGCAACTTTTTCAATTACTGGCCTGCTGAGTACTTTTGTTAATGTGGAAAAACAGTATTTCTCTCTCCATGGAAAGATTACAATAAAGACAAGAATGGCATTGCACAACTTTGTCTGCAATCTGAAATTAAGTTCTCACATTAGAACAGGAGTAATTAGCATTTTCCCTAGCTTGCTTGCATGCAGTAATACTGCTGCCAAACAAATGAGTAACAGTACATGAGCTAAATGAACACTAGAAACAAACGTGTAGCCATTCCTCCTTCTCTGGGAAAAAAACTTACACAGTAAGGGAAGAAAACTGTATGGGTTAAGTGGGGAACTGTAGAAATGTAGCTGCTGTTCCTTTATTATTTTGGCTTATATATATTTTATGAACAAAAGGAAGAAGCCATATGGTTTGTGGGAGCATGTGGAAGATCTCCCCGAGCCATTTTCTTTGTTGTCTCTTCATGCCAGCTATAGTCATTACGTACCTTCCTTATTTCCGCACATGTTATTAATTTGAAAATTTTCCAGTACTTCAAACACAGGTCTTTTAAAGGAAGATTAAAATTATGCCTTGTGTTAAATTCTGTTTTCAGAATAGACATCTTCATGATACATGTAAGTGTGTTTGTGTATATCTACATCTATATAAACACACATATTTAGTTTTCTCTTACCTTTCTAAGTGCTGCTGGTAATGAGGCAGTAGACATTGATATCGCTGGGATAGCGTAAGAGTGGGGACAGATTACTGACAGTGTTTGGTTCTCCTGAGCAGCGTAGCGTCTGCCCGATACATCATAGTACCTGCGAGGAGAGGAAACATTGTTCAATTACTGCACCCCAGTAAAATAAAGCCTGAGTTAGTATTCGTTGTATTTCTGACAAAACACTAAGATGTTTTCTCCTGTTGCAGTGGTTCCAGGCCTCTGGTACTTCTGAAATTTACTGCTTTATTTTAGCCAAACTACTTGCTCCTCTTATCAGACATTAATTCATCCCACCTGCTTTAACTCTCTGAAACTAACCTGTCAGCTTTTTCCTGATAATAAAACAACCAAAATCCAAATACAATACTCAGCAGGATAACCACATCAGAGCCACAAGGCAGAAAAATTAGTCGTCTTATCTCCTGTCACTCCACCTCTTCAGAGACAGCAGATTACGACATTTGGGGTTTACAGTTCCACATTACATCACATGTTCCGTTCACTTTCCTTCTGGAAGCTGTCTCAGTAAAGAATCAGTTGAATTCTCAGAACAGGTCATTTATTGGGAAGAGGCTGTCACAATCAAAGTGTATACAATCTTTAAAACAATACATTCATTTTTAGTAAGTCAGTCCTAAAACTTAAGGAACGTAATTTTGCTTATGTTTATTCTGAGGTGTCAATTTTCAAGTTCTGAATCCAAAGAATATGAAAAAGTTCACTTAGTCTCCTCCCAAGAGAGAAATAAAATAGTAAAAACTGAGCATGTTATAAAATCTCTTTCACTTCACTGTCTGAAAATTCGAAGTAGCAAGAATCCAGAATTCTCTGAAGATAGTTTTATTAAAAAGTTGATAAATATAACAGTTTTTATATTTTTGTCCTTTAGATGATTCAACAATTGGTTAAAATTCAGCTTTTGAAAAATTGTATGTATTTTGATATTTTTATTTCAAAATTGGACTGAATTTTTCATAGGATCATAGGACGATTCAGTTTGGAAGGGACCCCAGGAGGTCTCTGGTCCAATGTCCTGCCTGAAGTGGGGTCAGCTATGGGATCACACCAGGTTGCTCAGGGCTTTACCCAACCAACTCTTGAACATATGCAAGGACAGAGACATCACAACCTCTCTGGACAACAGAGAAAATGTTTTCTCTTACATCCAATCTGAGTCTCTCCTTTATCAACTTTTCACTATTGTCTCATTCTCCCGCCATACACCACTCTGAAAAGTCTGGGTTCATCTCCATCACCCCCAAAGCCACCTCCTCCCCAAAACTGAACAATCCCCAGTTCTCCATCCTCTCTTCACAGGGCAAGTGGAGCCTCATAGGCAACCACCATACTGGTGGCCATCCAATGAACTCATCCCAGTTTGAAACACTGAGAGGTCTTTAGGCAGAAAAAATACCCTCATCAAATATTTTGCTTTCAGGGGGAAAAAAAAAAAAGTCTCAAAATGTTCTTGTTTGGTTTTGTCCTTAAAATATGCGTATTTTCCGTTTTGGTTGGAACAAAACTCCCTTTTTCCCACAGGCTTCTTTTCCAGACTTGTCATACTGTCCCAAATCCAGCTCTGTTTGTACAGCTTTATTTGCAAATTCAGTTTTATAACTGACTTTCATATAGAGTTTTCAAAGAGTAAATAAGTGAGCAGGAAAGCCTCAGGCATATTTATAAAGTTGCTCAGTTTATTGCATAATTGTGGTGAAAATGTTTTGACATTTTAACACATATCCCAATAAACATGTGCAATTATTTTGTTTATTTACCTATTTCTAAGGAAGAAACTGCATCACTCTTAATAGTTGGTTACCTTCCCCAGGACATAGCTGACTTTGAGCTGTCCATCTTGATTTTCATGTTCTGCCTCCACCGATAGAGCTTGCTTTTGGGGTGGTTCCACACGCATTGCATATGAGAGAATTCAAAAGTCACATTAAAAAGCTGCTCAGGTAGTGCTGAAAGATCCTGTGGCACCCTACCCTGTCTAAAGTCGATACTGCTGAAGGGAGGAACAGTAGGCTGGGGACTGTCAACTCCGTGACTCAGAGCAATGGAACAAGTGACATGGTATGGGCAGGGGACCGGGAAGGTAATTGGCTGAAGTGTGGATAAGACGTCAGGGTAAGGAGGAGGAAAATAATGGCACACCAAGGGAAGTGGATGGAAGAGCCGTCAACTGTTGAGGTGACACTGACACTCTGCAAGAGGCCACCATTCACCATGGTGCTGGTGGGCCAGTGACAAGCATCTGCACCCCAAGTGATATCCAATGAACCTGTGTCAGAAAATAATACATCACCAATCCCAAATGCCAAAAGGAGGAAGATCTGGAAGCAAACACTTCCTAGGTAGGAAGTCAGGATGTTTCACCAGGATACCCTTTGTCCTGCTGCAGAGGGGGGCTGTGCTGGTCCCCAGGCAAGCCAGCAACATCCACCTGGGAGGCTCCTGCTGGCTCCCTTCCAGCAATGAAGGCTGGGCCTCCCTGGGGACATCCTCACACCTTGACCCACATGCCCACTCCTGATGGCCATCAGTCCCTGAGACACCATCAGACCTCAGGGTGCTGGCATGTCCACGGTGTGGTAGCCAGAAAGCTGCTGCTTTCAGAATATAGTGAAGCAGCACTGATTCTTTCAGGCACCTTTTTCTTACAGGATACAATTTCACACCAAATTCACACCAATTTCACTGGAGCTGACAGAAGCAGCCTGGGAGGTTTCAACCCAAAGATGTTGCACTGGAAAACAGCCAGCTCCGGATTTCCAAACAGGTGAGAAAAGGTACTCTTTGAATTTCTTCATGGTTTGAGGTCTATCCTCCCAACAATCTGCTGACGAGCTGAGCTCACCAGAGCCTCCGAGAAGTTTTACTTTATGGCGCTGGGCAGTTTTCCAGGGAAACGCTGCAGTACGCTTCCCGCCTGAAGGCATGGGCACGCACACAAGCTCCTGAGGGCAAGACAGGGTGTGAAGGCACAGGGCTGCACCTCCTCTGCCCCAACTGCCCAGCCAGATTCTCTCCTTCCAGCCCAGATGCGGAGCAGCTCACCCCAACGCACGGCAGAGAAACTCACCGTGGGGCAAGGGCAGGTGGGGGGACAGTCACCATAGAGAAATGGAGGCACTGTCAACCCACACGCTTGCTTTTCTCACCCAGGCGTGTTTGTGTAACCATACCCACTTGCTCAGAGCCCCGAGGCTCCGGGGGGAGAAGGCGCTTGCAACACGCCGAGCATGTTATGAAACCCTCCCAGACATTTTGCTCAGCAGTAACTACAACAGCCCCGTGTTACCTACACTGTTTCCAGCACAAATCCGAACCATACACCCATACCCGCTATCATGAAGAAAGTTAACTCTATACCAGCCAAAACCAGCACATATATTTTCATAGAGCTATTAGTTACAGTAATAACTAATTTTACAGTGAAGCAAAGGAAGAGCAAGTAGGAGGCCTTGGAGATTATCAAGCTTTTGGAGAGAGCTTGAGGCACGAAAAGGAGGAAGGAGAAGTTCTGTAGGTACATACATCTTCTCTCTACCTGATTTAGAGTAGATACTGATTTGCAGTAGAACTACTGACTGGAAAAGGAAACCATCAGATGGGAACTGACCTGGCAGTGCTCTCTTTACGTTGCAGACCACACAGTTCGGCCCCATCACTCTTACCTGTCCATGCCTCAGTGCTTAGTAGCAACACAACGTTATCTTATTAACTGTCTTAACATACTCACTTAAAATATGACAATTGCAAATAATTTTGAAGGGAACTAGCCTGCAGACAAAAATATATAAAAACAATGTAGGACCAATGAGCAAACAACTCATTAACTAAAAGAAGAAAAGAGTGGGTCACCATACTAACAATGCTTACTAAACTAGCATCCTTATAAATTTTGCAGACATGGCTTCCCTCATAATCCATCATATTCAGCCCTGAGATCCATCTCCCCTCTGCTATTTTTCAGAACAGTCTTCAGTCTATATCAGTAGATGGTTCTTGCCTATTAATTCACACTTTTCAATCAACACAGTATGAGATCATTTTTTAAGAGAGCATGCATGAGCAAGAACAACTTGATTAAAACGGAAAGATATTTTGTTTATTTATTCAGATCCTCCATCCAGTCTTCCCCCTCCCACACCATATCAGCACTTTAATTTTTCCCTGGGAGCAGCAAATATCAATTTGATCAGCAAAATGCCTGACTAAAGATTTACTGCAAAACACAGAACAATATGAAGAGCAGTAAGGGGCGTTACCCTGGTTCGTCCACCACCTCAGTGCTCGTGACTACGATAGGTGCACCTACACTGCCAAATAATTTACCTCCCTGGTTCACTCCCTGGTCCTGGTGCCCTTGTCAGCCGTACCGCATATGCATCACCGTGTGCTTGGACTCTCTTCTGAAGGAGACCAACTGCTTCCCTCCAAGGAAAAGCCAAGGCGCAGCTCTGTGGATGGACTGCCCTAAGGATGCCACGGCAAGGATGGGACTAGACCAATAGTGGCTTCTCCTGCCCTCCACCATCCCAACCAGCCTCCTGTCCTCAGACAGCCTCTGTGTGCCCCACACCCCAGAGCATGCAGCATACTTCTGGCATAATGCTATAAAAACACCAGTCTTGCAGGCAGCAAAGCAGCCTTCACATTACTTCAGACACTTTGAACTGAAGCCACAAAAATATAATTATGATCTTAGAGCCATGGGGACCCAGGTCAAATGTTAGGTGGCACAAACACAAACAGTTCACTCCAGAGGCGAAAGAGGTGTGGATACATCTGTAAGGATCACTCCTTGGGGCAGATCCTTTAGCAGTGTAGACTATTTTAACAAGGGTTTTTTAATTGTGCATTATTTGAGTTGCTGTCGTTACAGTCTTAATATATTTTGAGCATTTCAAACAGCCTGCTCTGGGCTGAAGTTTTCCATACAAAGCTACTGCTTGTTATTCTTTCTGTCATCTTTTCCACAGAACCAGTATGTGGACTCCCTGCACAGTCTACAGCAAGCTACTTACCACATTTATATCACCTCTTCCCACTGCCTCAGCAATCCCATTTCTGTGTCCCTGGTTACAGAAGAGAAGAGCCAACTTCAGCTCTTACACAAAGTGGCTGCTACACTGGGACACCTCTGCACATACCTACCCACTCACACAGAGATTCAAGGAGTGAAAATCCGGAGCAGGCACACGTCTTTGGAGGGACGTATGCTTGGGGGACATGTACTCCATGATCTTCTGTTGTGGGAGTGACAGGATGTATGTGTGTAATTTCTACAGGGAAACTGAGCATTTCAAACTTCTCCCAGGCCTTGGGACTGATGAATGGCTCTGAGCTCCTCCTTGGGCACGGCACTAAGAAGTGGCAGGGAGGCACGCACCCTCTTGTGCCAGCACCCTGCCATCTAATGGCCAGGCTTCAGATTCACAGGTGAATCAAGTTTTACCTTTCTGCCTCCACCGTTCTAGATGCTAGAGATAGAAAAGTCTGTTTAAACTACCTTAGGTCACATCTTGTCAGCACAGAAATATTCCTACTGGATTACTTCGAGGTGTTTTGTCATACGTCTTAATAACAGGGTTAATATCTCACCTAAAAGTACCTTTTGTTATAGTTACTCCACACACTGCCTTACTAATTCAGCCTAAATAATTCCTTCCTTTGTTTGGCAAATTCACACCATTTAAATACTTGCAGGCTTCAGCTGTATCTCTCACTCAATCGTTATTTAGCATCATCTTCCCTTTTGTAAAGGAATTCCCATGTTCTCCTCTCTGCTTCCTTCGGACAAGACCTCTCCAGCAAAGATGTGTCCAGCTCTTGACGCAATGTCCCCGCTCCACTCACAAAGAGCAGATCTGCTGCCTCATTGCTTTGTTCCACGATTCATTTGCTCACACAAAAACCGCACAGAGCTTTTCTGAGCCACTCTAATACCACAAACTTGTCGTACTTGTTGTCCACTTCCATTCCTACATGTATTTGTTTTTTCTTTCTACCGCCTTCCCAGTACAATATATTAATTTCAGGTTATTAAATGTATTTGTTTGCATTTGGCAGTTTGTTGAAGCTCTGAGCAACTGCTCATGAGATGAAATGGCTCCAAGCTTCTGGCTTTCCTGCACTTCAAACAGCATGCAGCTGGAAATACTACAGTCATTAGGCCTTCAAAACATGTTTTTCTGAGTGCTAACACAGACACGCAGTGCTGTTCTGTAGCCAAATCTTTAATACAGTGGACCCAAGCAGCTTCTGGTTTCTTATTCCAAGTAATCCTTTTCCATTTTACAAAATAAAAAAGCCCCTCCGTCATAGAAATTACTGCCATTATTAATTATGTTTAAAGTTAACTTCTTTAGCATCTCTATTAATTAGGAAAAACACCCAATAAAGACGCTACAGAAAGATGGATTATAAATTGAACAAGAAAGTTGAATTATAAGGCTATCTGCTAAATAATCTGAAAATTTAGAGAATAATGAGGTTAGATGCCCAGAAACCCTGCCATTATATAACTAGTTAAAATATTAATGAGTAGTAGCACAGAGCTTGATCTATACCAGGCTTGTGCCAGATGCTCATCACCCTTTCACTATTTTGCTTCCTGAGGTTCTCAACTATGGAATTAACTGTAATAGATTTAATTTTGTATCTTGCTGTCATCTTAAGTATCTTCACAGCAAGTCTACTTTTTCTCTTTTTATATCTACAAACCAGATTATTGTCATTCTGCATTGACGTTACTATGAGGAGATACATCATACATTTCAGTTAATGCATACCACAAAAAATCACTTCTCTCTAGTTGTATTTCTAGCCCTCATTTGCATCGGAAAAATCACAATCTAACAGCAAACAACAATTTAGTTTGGTGCAAAATAACTGGAACATGTACTGATACGCTTTCTAAAACCTCATTTCAAAGGAAGAACGCATTTTGTCATCTCATCACTTGGAGACTATTCAAATTACTGAAGCTTTTTTTTATTCTGTCATTTGAAGACCATTAACAAATTTTAATGTAATGTCAGTTACTACTTTTTGTGAAACTGAACTCCTTATGCTGATAGTGATGTTTTTTAAAAAATCCCCAAATTTAGTAAAATATTAATGTAAGATGTACTCCTTTAAGCTTTTTTTTTTCCCCCCCATTTTTTGGCCTTTTTCTCTAATTCATCAGAAAAGCTCATTATTACCATCCAGCCACTGGGTGGCACCTCTACATAGATGCCAGGTGTGCCCCAACAAACCCATGATGCCTTCAATAATCACTCCGTTCCTCCCACAGAGAAGTGTTGACATTACATCAGCTTCATGTACACAGCCATGTTTGGGAGACAGTCAAAGTTGCTTACTAAATACTGGCTTTGTAAAATATTCCTGGAATTTTCCGCTGTAATTTTTCAACTCCTAACTTTTGGGAAAAATGAATCTCTATGGAGAAACCTGTCAGGGGAAACCCGATTCTTTGAATATGTGTAGGTATGGGCAGCTTTTGATAGCATGTGAAATTGTTTTGACACATGTGCCAGAGCAAATATATAATGAACTTTGTTGCTTTGTAGCAATATAAAATAAATCATGTCTAATATTACAGTAGCATCCAGCAAGCCCAAGCAAAGTTAAATTCCAGTTTCTGTGGGCAGTGAACTAATAATGTCCTTGCCCCTGAGGTCAATTGTTACTATGCTGCACTGGACTATCTCAATGAGTGAAAAACTCATCTTGATATATTCATACTCTGGTCTTGCTTTAAAGCATTGTATAAACAGTAATCATCACACTGAGTTACCTAACACAGGTAATATCTCATTTTATATAGTAAGAAGCTCAAAGAACCAGATGAAGCTGTTTGACTGAGGAGACGAAAAGCCAGCATCACTCATTTCTTTAAACACATGATGCTTGTCTTCCTTTGTTCATATTGACTCACCATGACTTTGAGGAACAGAAACGTCACGTTACTGCATCATTTTCCTACTTTCTGTAGCTACATTGGGAGATACAGAAGGGTGTTTACAAATGCGGGGACATGAAAATGCTTTTGAACATACAGACTCACACTTGCAGCATTTCCCTACCTGCTCTTTTATGTGAGTTTTAGCATTTTGGTTCAAAGTGATAGTTGAAAAAAAATCAGGACCATTTGTGCTCTTTATTCTTTAAAGTTTGTTGTGAGCATCTAGTAATCTGCCTTGGACTAAAGTTCCACCTTAGTGGAAACAAAGTGGAACTCTGAATAAATCCAATTCATCTGGTCAATTCTAAATACAGTGCAATTCCAGCAACAAGTAGGAAAGTCTTTAATTCTTGGGAAAAATGTTTCTGCCCACAAGAAGGGATAAAACAGGTTTGCATGCACCAAGACAAGCTTCTCAAGTTCCCACTGTCCAAAGGCAGGAAAGGCCGTGCAGGATGGATACAGAGGCAGCAGGGAGGGAAGGAGGGACTGTTACACACACCTGAGCACCAGGTCTTGTGGTGGGGACACCACTTGTCACACGGAAATGAATGACCACAGCTCCAGGCTGCGGCTGGGGACTGCAGCTGACAGGAAGGTCCCGTTCAGCATGAGATCCCAGAAGATTACATGGCCTTTCAGCAGTCTAATGCTCTCCCCTGCTCCAGCCTCTCCTGCACCCGTTGGGCCAGTGAGGAGACCCTCTGCAGGTCCCTGAGCCCAGCAGGAGGGTGAGTGCCTGGCAGCACAGCCTGAGAGCGAAGAAAGAGCCAAATGAATGAGATGCAACCAGGACTTGTGAGGTTTGGCTGGTGCTGCATAAACTCATCCATTTATCTATGCATCAAAATCTTCATAAACCACACCCTGCAATTTCAGCAAAGGAACTCACCTAAAATGAGTTGATTTCATGGGCTAAATTAGCCTACTGTCTAGAACAAAGAGAAGCAACTACTGTGGTACCAGCCATTCCACATTTGCATCAATGACTCTGAGCCCAATTGAAACTCAGACTTTTGGCAACAAGGCACTGAGCCACCTTTTGCTCAGAAAATAACACAGTGGCTTACATTCGATGGAGATTTGTGATTACAAATTGCATTAATGTAAGTTTATTATACCACTTCTGAATATCAACAATCTAAATACCTAGGTAACCTACAGTCACAAACATGCTGCAGAAAAAAGCAATCACATTTTTTAAAGTGGCACTACAGAGGCACCAATTAAGAATGTAGTCTTAGCTTTGTAAATTTAGCTTTGAAAACTGGCCATTAAAATTTTACTGAGCTCTAAGAAGAAAGGAAGAACAATTTACTACAATGATTAAATAACTTCTTTTTGATGTCAGGAATGGAAAACTGAAATTATATATTTGGTAAGAAGTAGTAGGAAAACATAGAGTTATATTTAGATAAGTCAGTTCATGTAATATAAGACATTTTGTTGCTTCCAGACTTAATAATGGACTTATCATTTCAGGATTTAAGTAATTATAACTTTATTGCAAAAGATATCACTATAGATTTTTTCATTTGCCTGAAAACACGCATCTGCAGAGATTTTAATATAAATCCTAGATTAATTACTTTCATTTAAATTCCCTGCATATTTCAATATGGAGCATCTGAGTGAAGCATCATTTCTTAAAAGATGACAATACTGAATCACAATTTATGAGTGTTTAACGGGCCAGGTCCATGACTCTCATGTCTTAGAGCAATCTTCATCTTTTATGTGTATATACAGCTACATTTATGAAAACAATTTAAAAATGCTTTAATACAGACATCTTTTTAGACACAACTTGTAAAAATCTATCCTCCTACTTCATATGGCTTTTCAAGTCACGTGTCCAGCAGAAGTAGTAGTTTAGGAAAGTTTTGAAAAGTATTAGCACTTTCAACAGGATAACAATGGAGAAGATGAAAAGGCGACTCAAAAACTTGTATCAATTGCAGTCACAGATGCATCACAGAAAGTGATTTTTATCACACATTCTAGCACAGCACCAATGTAAGATACCATTTCACAGTACATTCCATAGCCCTACAGATTATCATCAGAGCTCTTCATTCTCACATTCTTTTAAAAGCCATTAATACAGTTATTTAAATTGTCAAAAGTTACACATCAAAATAAACGCATGGATGTGGATGGGTTTTCTACATACCTCCACAGAGGTCAGGCTTTCTGCCAGCTCAAACAGACATCATAACATGGATTTACACTATGAAGCTTCTTTGAAGTCACATTGGCTTCTTCAGAAGGACTAGCTTACCGAGTAAATAGCAGCAGAATTCAGGATTCCTTCTGGATACAAGCTCACTGAAGGCAGCCTACCTGCATCTCTGCATCTTTACAGAGCCAGAAGACCACGGGCTTCACTTTCAGAGTTTGTTTTGCTTCACCTTTTCAGGAATGAGTTGTCTCCTGACAGTATCTTTGCCTCTTGTCAAATCCATTTACCACTCCCCTGTTTCACCTCCTTCTCTTTTCCACAGCTACCAGAAGTGATCTTGCAGGCAGTGAGAGAAGATAAAAGAAAGGATGCAGAAAGCAGAAGAGAGGGGGAAATGAAAAATGAAAATGGGAGGCTCCTGGGAAAGGAGGTGCAGACAAACTAGGGAGAATATTTTTTTAACTGGGACACTGACAGCCCAGTTAATTTTGTGTAAGGCTTTGTTATTTAAAACGATGAGCATTTTGTTACAATTCAGTACACTTACTTAATGTTGCTTCCACTCTGCTCATTAACAGCTCTCTTCTGGATTACTAATCTACAAGGCCTTCAACTATTGGTTTTGAACAGCTCATCTTCCAGCCTCAATGCTTGATCATCCTAGAATGCTTAAATACCTCCTGAGCAGGAAACACCTTCATGTTAATTATATTAAATGTCTGAGCTGGAGCCTGCCAAGCAGTTCTGAACACAGTAAACCAGGCACAGACTCTTTGTGATGAGTAAAAACAGTGTGCTCCTATAATGGAATCATTACATGTAAAGAAAAATCCACAGAAAAAAACGAAATAAGGTCTTCACTTTGAGGAAGCTGGTTACAACAAACTATTTCTATCTCTGGCACTGATCTGTGGCCACACCTCTACAAAAGAAATAAGTTTATCTTGTCTCTTAGGTTTAACAAACAGCCAGAGCAGAGGTGGATAATCTCAATGCACATGCACTTCTGCCTGAAAACAAGTTTGATTTGTCCACCACAAGCATTAACTTTCAGCCACACCTACTCTTCTGTTTGGGTCAAGTCTATAATTAATGAAATCTCCCTCTCCATGTGACAAGCAAATTTTTCTATCATCCCCCTTACCTTTGATTAAAGATGCCATCTATAAAACTCTAAGATCACTATGGTAGTGTTTGAAGACGTGTTTGATTTAAAATAAAAACTTAAGAGAGTGAACTCGCTCTTAATAGCCTACAGCTACAGCATCACATACTCTTATGTGTACCTGACCTGGTCTGTACTGAGCAGGAGTAGCCTCCACGGTGTTTGCTGAAGGAAGGAATTTTCATTGCAGTAAATGTCGTGCTTCAGCTCTTTGTCATCAAGAAATGAATTGTTTCGGTACGGCAGAGCACTCAGCGACGAACCGCATTGTTCAAGTGTGCGTGAATACCATCCCAGGGAGCTTCATGGGCTTTCAGTGTGCAAGCTGCTGAAAGCTTCAAGTCTTAAAATGTCCATGCGACCATTTAAAAACAAACAAAACCCCAAAAGCTCCACATACAAAGTTTTCTGGTGTTCTTTTGGAGCCAAAGGTGTTTGTACCATCCCAGTGTCTCTGTAGGTTAAGTAGCTCAGTTTGGCTCTGGGTCTTACGCAAGACGTTTAATTGACAGTTGAGTACAAAGAGTAATTAAGCAAACATCTCGAATCACAAAAAATAATTCTACTACCATTTCAATCACATTTCAATTTTAAAATAGTTCACACAGTAAACTTTATCCTAAAGCATCATGTGGTACAAATGCATTATGAGCCTTGGACTTTACACATGAAATGCAAGTCGTTCTGGAGCCAGTTCAAAGACTGACTTAAGTCATCTAGGATGTCCTATTTACAACAGCTGACTACAGAGTCATCTGCCAGCAACTCTGTAGTTACCTGCTAAAACCTTCTATTTTAATTTCTGCATTTGCCTACTTTCAACCCTCTAAGGGCTAGAACCAGTTTAACAAGGCATTTATCTCGTCATTTGTGACCCAGATGGGGCAACTCATTCACAAGGGACAAGAAATCAGAATCTCCCACAGATAAAGCCTCAGGATCTGGGGGCAAAACATTTTTGATACTCGGTTTGAGAGAGCAGAGTATTTTGTCTTGGTGATTTTTCAAAGTATTATGTAAACCCCTCCTTTCTTAAAAATATTCCCGCAGCTAAAGGAGCCACAGATTCCTTTCCAAAACCCTGAATAATCTCCAAAAGAGAGCATGAGTAAACAACTGAGGTAATCAACACTCTCTTACTAGAATCAGTTATGCAAGGGAAAAGAAAGAAAGCCATCATGTTTTCATTATATTACATACACAGTGGGACAATTTCAAAATCTTTGGACCCAGTCTCCAAACCCAGACCTTCAAGCATTCTCTAGGCTGCTGTGTGCAGTAAATGCACATGTGAAGATGCAGTCAACCTGGCAGCAGACCTTTAGGACTGCAAAGTTTCTTCCTGCAAAGATCCAGACCCTGAAATCTCTGTCAAGGGATATTCATTAACCATAATGCAAAACTGTACTTTTTTCTGTCTTCTAATGCGATAATACCGACTTCAAAGAAGTCAAGGATCAGGAAGAGGTAACTAAGAATGACAAATAATTCCTAAATATTTGAAATTTATTTTTGAGATAGATTATTTCCTCAGTTTAAATGTTATAAAACAGTAAATTATAGGTATAAAAATAAAATGGTATGCTTTAGCAGAAGCATCATAAAGACATAGCCTTATTGAAAGACCTCAGCTGATCTGTTTCCATCAGAAGGCAGCACTGTAGCCTGGTCTGTAAGTCTGTTAATTAGAAATCTTTAACATAAGAAAAGTAAATTAAACACACCATTTTCTATTAATGTTTCCATTAATTAACATTTCCATTAATTAACAGGGAAAAAAAAACCAGGAGCTACAGAAACAAGAGGACTCTGAAGTCTTCGTTTCCCTAATGAGAGCTAGTTCAACATAATTTTAATAATTTCAGTCTCACTAATTAACACATGCAGTAACATTTTTAGGAACTTGAGAACAACAGTGGCTGTACCTGGAAGCAAGACCCTATATCCTTCTCAGGCAATGGTCTACAAGGTAAGTTCAGTTGTACAAAATAACTTACACAAGTATCCCCAATACACCTCTTCCTTAAGGATGTGTCAGAAGACTAGTGAAAATGGAGGCAATAAACACAAATCAAGCTTTACCAATTTCAGCACAAAAATCTAGAATCAACAACCTGCATTTTACACACCCATCTCATTATGGGTGTGAAACCATTAAAAGTTTATTTTCTTACCATATAAGTCTGTATAATTTAATATTACCCCAAATCCATTTTTATCCTCCCAGTATTTATCAGAAGTCACAAGATAGGTTAAAATGAAATGTCAGTCTGCTAACAAAAAATTTCCGGCTAAGGTATAGATGGTATAGCCAAACACCTCCCCATGTTAATTGGCATAAAACAAATTAATGAAAGCAGTTGTGATGCAGAAGAAAAGGTGGAAACCCTCTAGAAGATAAATATAAGAAGGGGCAAACCAAATTGATTATGTTATACTCTGCTTTCCTTTTGCTTGATTCTGTCCTTAGTCATTCTTTTTTAATGCTCTACTAGGCAAATACTCAAAGAGTTGGCTCAAAAGTCAGTTTTGCTACAGAAACTTCGGCAGGCACTTAGTAAGCTACTTCTGCTTAAAGGCTCTTCTCATCCCAAGTAAAAAGGCACACAGTTTTCATTAAAGAAAAGCCTCAGTTCCCCCTTGGTTTTGTAAGCCACAAGCAGCAGCAGTTCTGCACTGCACTGTGTACACAGGTACAAGAAAACAGAGAAGTGCCCTGGAAAGCCTGGGCAGACTGAACCATGGACCGCAATACCAGGAGATGCCAGAGGACTGAAGGGTTTTGTTTTACAGCTAACTTTTTGAACTAGAACTGTCTGTCCTCCTCAACCCTCACCTTCATTATTAAATTATAATTTGGGCTAAATTAAAGGATAGTGGAGCAGCATAAAAGGAAGGGTGCAAAACTAACCAAAATAAACACATTTGGGACAGATTACTGAGCAAATGTAAATAACGAGACTGTTCCAGCATATGAGACATAAAGAAATCAGAGTGGAAGAGGTAAAACACTTCTGAAAGTATGAGAGATGAAGGCGTGTGAGGATTTCTTCAACAATTAACAGAAGATGGACTCCTCAGGCCATTTTTTTAATCACGTATTTCTTCTTCTAGGAGGAAATGGAAAGAAGTTTCAGGAAAAATTAATCTGTATAAACATTAAAAAATTGTCTGCAGTGATTCAAGCTTTTGCAATTTGTTGTTTGCTGTTGCACTTGTTCTATGTAGGTGCCGTGTAAAAATTCAAACTCCAATATTAAGTAATACAATGTAATCAACAGGTAAACTGCATTAAAGCCAAAAGAAAAGGGTGTAAGAGGTAAAATCTAGTACTATTTGCACTGCAATTACGTTGAGAATCTTTTGAGTCTCACTGTGGTAAGCCCTGTACCAAAAAGTGGGTATGTCCAGTAAGAGGGAAGGGAGGAGACACAATTACACTGAAACATCTGCAATTATCCTAACAGTTTCAGCCCAGCAGCTGCTTCATCAGATTTATCACCACCAAGCCCCAGCATCTGCCAGGGAAGACTCGTGGCAGGAGGCACCAACACCACATAACAGCCAGTGTGAACATTAAAGCCACTGAGAGAGGATATGAGCAGGCTCCCGGGAGTCACCCAAGACGGACACAACATATGTTCCTCTATGGTCTTCCAAATCAGGATCACAGGATGATAGTGACAGTCACACCAACTCGGTGGCACTTCTAGTAACCTCCAGGGTAACAGATGTATCAGTGGTAACACTTCACCCCTACCTAAGTGATGCAGGACAGCAGAGAATGTCACTCTGCGGTAAGATACAATCAGCTATTTGCTTGGACACGGATTTGTGTCCAAATTCATGTTTACATGGATTAAGAAATACAAACAGGGAAGTTCAACAACAAGTATTCAAAAAGAAAGTCTACAAGGAAGAAAGAAAACTTGCACAATAAAAAGTTAAAGAGAGTGAAATAATGTTAGATGTGCAAACCTGTATTTCATTAGAGCATTAAAAAGACACTTTTTAGTTTATTTTATAAACAAAGTGGGGCAAATTTTTCTCTAATTATGTGATAAAGCATACTGGGCAAAACCAGCCTTTCCTATCTTTCCTAGGCAATCTTATTAAGCTCTGAAGTCTACGATTTATTTTTTCTTGCTCTAAGCTTACTAACTTACAAATGTTTTAATTTGTAAACATTATCAAGGACTTTTCTAAAACTAAGTTGCAGCTCTGACCTCATGTGCACCCCAGGCAGTTCATTTCAAGAGCTTTCAAAATACAATGCCATTTTTTAATTCCTTTTCAAAAAATCAGGCTTAAACTTCCTTTATTAATTTGGTGATTCCTACATTAAAGATTCTGTGTGCATTTTAAACATAAATAAAACAATATTGTTCATCAGCTTTATATACAAAAATATTCTTTTTTTTGGCAACCTGGATTACTTCATAGTGACTTTTCTGATCTTCCAAGTCACAGCCATTTTTTTTCCTCTTCTTCCAGATTAGGTACTTAAAACTCACCACAAGTTTAACTATCAAGGTTCTTCCACCAATTTTTCAGACCACAAAGTGATATAATAAATATTTCAGGGAAGAACAAATCATTAACTATGGAAAAGCACCTAAGGGTGTGCACTGGGTCTGGCTGGAATGGAGTTAATTTTCTTCATAGCATCTCATGTGGTGCTGTATTTCAGATCAAAACAAAAAAAACACATCAAAGTTTCAGCTATTGCTGAATGGTGCTTGTACAGCACCAAGGCTTTATCGATTTCTCATACATTCTCCCCAGCAAGTGGGCTGGGAGGCAACAGCTGACCCAAACTGATCAAACAGATGGATATTCCACAGCATGGAACATCATGCTCTACAAACTCTGTTTTTGTGATGGGGGATGTCTTTCCAAAGTAGCTGCTGCTCAGGCACTGGCTGAGCACTGGTCTGCTGGTGGAATTATTGAGGGACTGTACATCAGTTGGGATTGGTTTTCTTCTCCTTTGCTTATTAAGATATCCTTATGTTGACCCATGAGTTTTTTCTTGCTTTTGCTCTTCCAATTCTCTGCCCCATCCCACTGACGGAGAGGAATGAGCAAAGTGGGTGGTGCTTAATTGCCGGCCAAGGTCAACCCATCACAAAGTAAAATCCTTCTCATGGGGCTGGGGTTGGGATTCCTTCACAGTAAGATGTCCTCAGGAGATTACACATGTTCCAAGGCCTATTTATGAAATTCATATTCAATACCACTTTTTGGTTATCATGCAAAAATGTACACTGCCCTGGGTTTACTTTACTTTGCCATCATGTTGCACTATTTCTTTCACTTGAAGCAAAAATGTTTTAATTCAATCCTGTGTGGCTGTTCCAAACAGAAAAAAAAGAAGATACCAGAGTTAAATCAGTACTGGCCATAAGTACACTCCAGTAGAAGCATACTTACTTGATGAGCTTTTTGTAGCAGTACTTATGCATGGGATATTCTTCATATGTAGCTTAATGTTCTTTGCACTGATGTCATAAAGGACAAAACACACCCAAAATTTCAGTTTCCTCATAAGCATGTGATCCCAGTCTGCCATATGTGTAGAGCAAGTGGTTGCAGAAGGTGCCTATGCAGTACATATCTTCAGGAAAGCTAAGTAACACATTAAAAAATTCCATTCTTCTATTTGTGGTTGTCCACATGCACACACATGAATAATAACAAAGGAATAATCAGTTCACTCAGAAGTGGGAAGTGAAAGGAAGACTTCAAGGAGTGTTTTGCTGAATATACCATCAAATTTGGATGCCCTCAGAAAACGTGTAGTATTTCATGAATGTGGAACTGTAAAACTGTCCTTTGGACCTCTTAAACAAGATAAATATAGTTTCTGACCATGCTGAAGGTGCTACTTCCCCAGCAGCCTAGGTCAGTTCAGCAAATCCATCACCCAGAGGACACTTGTTTATAGGCACAGAGCCTGTTCCCAAGGCTGTCTGCTGGACTACCAACAAAATTGGCAGGATGTTTGATGTGGTGGCATGTTGCCAGTCCATTACATCTTAGACCTTAACCCTCTGAAATCTTCTGTAGAGTGCTCATCTACAATCACTTCATCTTGAGAGGATGAGCTGGAAACAGAATTTCCAACACCTGTGAACTCAATTACTGTCTTCCAAACATTTTCTTGCCATGGGGACTGCTCCTGGGTGGATGTGGGGCTGAAGAGTCTCTAATTGGGCCACCCTGTCCGCCACAAATGCCTTGCATCCCTAGACTGTCTCAGAAACCATCTTTTCTTTCCAGGACCTACTCATATTGCCAAAGACCGAGAATATTTACACCCATCACATCCTCCTAAATTCCTGCAAATGGTGAGGAGTCATAGAGAAAGGCAACACCCTTCCTCTGCACAGAGGTAACTTTGGTGCCAAAGGCAGCAGGGTCATGACAGGAACTGAATGGCATCAGCAGCAGCGTTTCAAGTCCTGGAGCATTAGTCAGTGTTGCCTGCTGCTCACATACCCTGACATACCCTGGCTTCTCTGCCAAATACAGCCTGGCATCCTGGCTTGTGCCAGCAATGGTACTGGACACCACAGCGATAATAAGGATTACATAACAAGATACCGCAGGGAGGATAGTGCCCAAATTGTTTCATTATTGTCCCTTGATCATGATTCGTCCCTGGGAGAGATGCAGAAGGCACTGGCAGTGCCACAGCACCTGTTCCTCACCCAAGCACTTTGGAAGCAGGTCACCAACATCCAAAGCTGCATGAGCGCCAGTGGAAAATATTCATGTTCCCAGTTTTGGGAGGAGCTCACTACTCCTCCAGATGCCCCTAGTCACTGCCTTGTTTGTTCGTGTGTCCTTCTTCAGCTTTGTGAACTCTGTGACAAAGGACCTAAACCAATGAACCCCAGCTTATTAAAAGTATTGGAAACTGAAGTTAAAAGCTCCACAAGAACAAGAAACTTGCACTCAGGCTGAGGAGTGTTTGAAACATGGGAAGAAGTCTGGCCCTTTGTTCCTCTGATAGGAAGCACAAACAAGTGGCAGCAGCAAATCTGTGGATCCTTGTGGATATTGCTAGATTAGAAAGTCCTTATGTTTGAGCACAAATGAGGATCACTGCTCAAAAGCAAAACAGACTATTTAGAATATACGTGCAGAGAAAAAGGTCCTGCCAAACCCTTTTTCTGAGGAGCTGTTATGATAATAATTTCTCTATTTTTGATCAATTTCTAACATCTCCTGTAAAAACCTGACCCTAAAGTTTAGAAAATGGCATACTCAAAAGACTCTCCAAAGTTTTGGTACTCACAGGCTAAAATTACAAGGAAAAGAGAGGCAAGCGAGGGCAACCCAGGAAAGACATAAGAAATGCTAAATCAAGTAAGTCCGTCCACATTTCAGTATCCAGTTAGGCAGTATTTATTTTCCTGACCTTAACTCTCAAGAGCCTTTATTTCACAGCTGTTTCCCCTGACACTCTTAATGTGATTGGAGAGGTAAAGGCAACTCCATGCATTCTTCCCACAAACTGAGTAAGAGGCTACTTGGAAGAGGGTTCATAACTCTTTTCAAAAGTAAAAATGACTCAACCACTAGATGGAATATTACACACACTGAGAAAAAAAAATCACCAAGTAACAAAATCTACCCTTGGAGAAGCACCCTGATTTCTTTTGAAAGTAAAAAAAAAAGGAAGCACGTGTATCTGACACACATCATGGCCTGCTCCTGCCAACACTTGGCTGCTCACACTTGCTTCATTAGATGACATAAACACTTAATTTGTCATCAGCAGCAAAATTTATTTATAATCATCTGCACATGTAATGGACATCCTGCTAGTAAGAAAACACAGTAGTAAACCAAACGCACGTTAGATGAAAGCAATTATTATGTCTTGTATATATTTTTTAAATTTATGTCAAATCTCCTCTACACACCTATGCTGCAATGTAGCCTGTATATCAGTGAGTCCTCTGGAAGTAAATAAAAATATATTTCAGAATTATGAGAGAAACAGATCAGATGGTGGATAGTCTGGGGATTATTATGTTGAGAAAAAGTACTGAGGGAATTGCATGTTGGTAAAAAATAAGTAGTATTACTAATGAGAGAGAAATCCTTCCGTCTTGGTTGCAGAGTCTGGTCCAGGAAATTAATGGTAAACTCTTATCAACTCCTACTTCATGTGAAACAAAGTCAGAACCGATACATCTCACTGTGGGAAGAAACGCTTTGGCATTGCTTTGGCAGCTGTCCCACAGTAATGACAGGAGAGTTCAATTCAGATGGAAAAGCCCATCCAGTCCATTACTGGGTGAGAAAGAACTCCATGGAACACAATACAGAACAGTGGGAACAGAAAATTTCTGGACTTTGACGAACCTTAACCAATTATCAAAACGTGGAGTCCTTAGAGCGTAAAGGACTTGCTCTAAGCTGGATGCAGGAGAAGCACTACTGCAGAAAACAGGCAGGGAGGGGGAAAGCACTGTTTAGAAGAATTACACAAGGAAGTATGCCAAAGGTTGTCAGGTAACTCAGATCTAACTTAGAAGAGATTAGACATGTCCAAGCAGGTATACAGACCTTTCTTTTTCTTTTAAAGCCAAACAAAACCAAATAAAACTAAACTGTAGAGTATGGCAAGTTAATCACAATGGCAGTGATATTAAGGAATCACCCAGATCATATTTAGCAAAATCACCAAAAAAAAAAAAAAAAAAAAAAAATTAAAACAATTCCAAGGAAAACAACTGACAAATAAATCGTTGAAGACAAATTAGATAAACAGGCATCCAAGAGTAAGAAGTGATTCAAATACCTTTCTAACAGTAACTAAACATCTCTCATGGCCTAACTGTATTTTGTACTTATAGAAGAAACTTGACAGAATATTAAAACGTAAATACTCATCACAAAAATCTTGATTACATCAGGCAACACTACAGTGTCATCAAAAATACTGTCATGCTCAATATTTGAACTTGCTAGAGCACATGTAGACACAGAAATTGAGAATTTAAAGTTGCCAAGTTTTTGTTGGACACTTCCTGCTCAGTTCCTCCCTGGCAGCCAAAGCAAGCACCCCTGTAACATGCAATCCTCCCTCGAATACCTCCGGGTGAGCCCTGAACTATTATTACAGCCTCCAATGCTGCCCCACTGGTTTGGCAGCTAGTGGGACATTCTTCCAGTGCCAGCAGCCCGCCAGCAGCTCCTGCCAGGCTCACACACGGCTTCTGAGCACTGTACTCTGCAGTGGGGAGAAAAGGGAGATAAGCCCATTAAATTTAGGTTCATTTAGGATGCAGAGGATTCATAAAAATATTCAGGACTAAATTACTACACTGTTTCACAATGTTTATACTTGAGGTCACTTTTTGATCATGTTTTTGTATTAAAGTCCCCTGTGGTTAGTACTTGCAGGGGAAAAGAGGGGACTTTTCACATAACAAAACAGACTAGTTTATCATCTGACTAGATTTACTTCTGACAAAACCTTACATTATGAAGTATGTGCTGGTTTTCTAATTTTTTATTTCTTTATAAGGTATTCTTAGCACCCTGGCACACATGGAGAAGTTGTTTCGGATAAGACTCCTGTTTGTTTTAGACTTAAGTTTATAAAAATTAAAGCATCTTCTAAACTATCCTTCAATCCAAACATAGTGTGTTTGAGCTAACAAATAGTTCTTGAAAGAGAAGATGAGAAGTTAGGTATCTTAACAGAAAAAGATGCATTTAGGCCTCAGATTTTTTTATGTTAATTTTTGTTTGTTTGTTCGATTTATTACCTATCATGAACCAGTAGACAGTACTGTTCTAACTCTATTCATTTTTGTCCTTTCGTATTGAATTACAGTGAAAACATGAAGTCTCTCCCACAGAATTTAACTTACCCATAAATTTATCTCATATGGGACCCTGAAAATCCTGTGTTAAAATGACTAGCTCCACCTTAACTCAAAGGCTCTATATAGTAAAGGTTTCTACTCGTCCCAAGAGAGGAAGATATCATCTAGATCTTATTGAAGAACTGGTTAGTTCAATTACCAGTCGCTCCAAGCCACAGATACGTGGCCTAAGATAGTGCCAACAATGAGACAGACTCATATGAGTAATAGCACAGCTCTGGCTGCCTTTGGATTTCTACTCTTCCAACAGGGAGGACAGAAACCTCCACAATTCAGGTTTGTTAGAACTTTAAATACAAGCTTTTTCCTGAAAACATCAGGAGGTTTCAACCCAAATATAGAAGAGCCCTGGCTATACTCCATTTCTGACAGGAAACATGACAGGAATGGGCACTGAGCTGTTCATCAGGAACCAGGGAGTCCACTTCACATGAATACACTTATTACTTGCAGGACTGTCACTTACATTGTATTTAAAATACTCCCCTGTGGAATGTTCATAGACCTCTCAGCCTGTTTTTCAATTCTTCACGTCATACACACCCTTTAAATTACACAAGGACTAAAAAGCCTGATAAGTTCCGCTCTGAAATTGCAAATGATATGTACTCATTCAGAGCTTTTGAAAGATGCCAACTTTTTTTTGGTCTTTTGTGCTGTTATTTACTATTTGCATAGTCAAAACCAGACTCCATTATTCTAGACATTTGATAAACACACAACCCAAGCCACCACAGCCTGGGAGAGATTACTCTGTAAACTAACAACACAGACAAAAGGTGTGAGAAAAGATCTCTTACTGCCTAAACTGAAAACAGACAAGGGTAACCTCCCACTGAATAAGTTAAGGAATCCAGCCACAAATCAGAAGAATCCCACAAAGTTAACTCAGAATATGTCTACAAGGTGGGGTGAGGCAGACGTCTGTGTTCAATGTGTCCAGGTCCAAATCAGCCAGGTAAAAAGCAGCTTTAGTTTAAAAGGCATGTCACTACGTTAGCTGGGTGCTGTGTCTGCACATCTATCCTTGCGGGCTGACTATGTGAGCTTATTCTCAGTGCTGTAAAAACCAATCCATCAGCCCAATCAATCAATCTGCCTCTCTACAGAACGTGATCGCATTAAGCTGTTTTTGTTTATGGTAGCTGGACAAACCCAGCTATGTTGCTTCCAAACAGAAGGTACCTTGCTCCTAGTCAGCTTCTAACCCAGGCAGGTGAGACCCCACCTGGAGTGCTACATCCAGCTCTGGGGTCCCCAGCACAGGAAGGACACTGACCTGTTGGAGAGAGTCCAGAGGAGGGACACCAAGTTGATTAGAGGGATGGAGCACCTCTCCTCTGAGGAAAGGCTGAGGGAATTGGG
>QWTY01032315.1:0-12960 GCA_008033365.1 Pseudorectes ferrugineus | reverse complement strand
TTATTTTACTTCTCTTTACCCTCCTCTGATTCTGTTAGTAATAAATTTCACTTAGTAATAAATTTCACTTAGTAACTAAGTTTGAGCCTGTTTTGCCCTTGAAATATTTCTCCCGCAATCCTTATCTCACTCATGAAGCCTCTGTTAACCCTTTTTTCTCTTGTCCCTCCTTTGCCCAGTGTGGTAGGGGAGGGTGAGTGAGCGACTCTCATGGGTGCCTGGCATTGGGCCAGTGTCAAACCACGACACTTGTATAAAGCAAGGAGCTATTTCCTTCGTTCCTTCCTTCCTTCCTTCCTTCCTTCCTTCCTTCCTTCCTTCTTCCTTCCTTTTCCCTCTTTTCCTTCAGTGTTAGGAGGTGGCAATGTCACTGAGCTTTTGACTGCCTGCTTCAGGCTAGGCTTGCATTTGATTCTAGTATTTTACTTGGTTTCATTTCAAATGGAGCCCAGTCCAACAATATTTTCAAGAACTCAAAACGGAAAGGTAAATGAATGGTGAAATACATTAATAAAACTCTCATTGAGGTTTTGTCACCTTTGAGAATATATCCAGGGAAGGAAACCTATCTTGCTTCTTTTCTCTCTCTCAATCTGGCAAGCAGCATGGTAACAGCCATTTACCCACCAGGAAGAAACAAAGTATCCTAAGACCTTCTACTGCTATCTGTTATTTATCCCTCATAAAGCCTGTCTGAAACAATTTAATCTCTCAGCACTATCTTTGCCTGGCAGAAGAGTGATTTGTGGGTGATGATGGAGATGACAAAGTTTATGAAGAGTTAGACACAAATAGGAAAGAGACCTAGTAACATTGTTCTATGAAAATATTAGGTCACATTTGAATAAGAACATATGTACTATACGGGACATATTTTGTCTTGACAATGTACAAGGAGTAAACTGACCAGAATAGGAATTAGTCTGTGTCTTGAGTTCTATTCCATAAGTATAGTAGGCCTTACTGTCAACTTTTTTTCATGCTTCTACTTATGACGTGCTTCTTTTTCTTTAACTTGGTATTTGTTTCATTCACAAATGTGTAAAATTGGATGGTATTTTCAAAATCGTTCTGACAGTGTTGCAACTGTAAGTTTAGTTTATATTGTATATGCCAAAGTTTTCCAAAGGAAAATTATTCAAAGGAATAAGCTGTGGACTTTATTAATATTACTCTTTTTATTGGTGGTGTTAATAGAATTTTCTACTCTTTTGACATCATACGGATACAAAAAATCATACTAGTCTTCCTTATAAGACTTCCAAAGTGGTTTTTTTTAGAAGAGTTTATGCTTAGGAATTTTTTTAAGCTTCTGAAATATAAACATAGCTGTTGTCTTCTTCCTAGAACCTCAGTAACATCTTTATACTTTTCACATGCAAGTAGGCAATAACAAATCTTATATTTGGGCCACAGAAACTAATTCTGTAATGGCTGAAAAAATACATTTGAGAAAAACAGGCTTGTTTTCATTACCTGTTCTATCCTTTTTCCTTATCAATCATATGACAAATCTCAAAGCATATTTACCCAAAAGAAACATTATTTCATCTCTAACATTTTGGGAATGACCTTTAAATAATATGTGTATTGTCATGCAGTATCTATGTAGAGTTTTAGTTTAAACATAATGAAGAGTGGTAGAACATGAAACACCGCTAATGTTTTTACAAGCTATCTGTCATACCTCAATTGACATTTTCAATCAAATCCCTTGAGGGTGCTTACTTCTACAAATAGCAGCCAAAGCATGAACTTTTTTAATCAGAAGGTTTCTATAATGGCTAACAAATAATTTCTACTGTCACTTAGCATAGATGTTTTTTCTAAGGAATGCACCATATGTTCACTCTCTAACCATGCCTAAGTTACTGCGAAAGAAGAAAAAAATGTAAAGTGTAAAAAGTGTAAAATATGAGTGTAAAAGCAGAGCTCTGGTTCTTTGAAATCAAACTACCGTCAAAGAAGGCTCTTCATCTGTTGGAAACTTATAGTTTTCCTCTGCACTTCCTCTGTTTTCTACAAAGAATTTTTCATCAATTATGTTATGTCTGCTAGAAGATTTAGGGACTGATTTCAGTATGTTTCATATTAGGCATTTATTTTTATCCAAAATACTCATAAGGGAGAAAAAGAAAACCCCAATTATACATGAGACAGTATAATCCTTCAAAATTTTATACCATTAAAAAGTTAATATAAATTTTCATTTTGAAGGTATACAGACTTAAGAATTGGTCTAAAAACTCACCAAAATAGGTAACAAACACAGATTAAAAGCACAGAATAAATCAACAATATTAGTGAGATAAACCCAGCAATCTAGTAGGTTTTTTTGCCAAGATTATCCTGACAAGAAAAAAAGACTAATGAGGTAATTTCTTTTGCCAAGCAGACAGCCTGTGAAGAGGAATGTGCCTAGTAATAATAGTAAAAATCCAGAACCCAAAGAGATATCATTGCATTTCAATTCACAGAAAATATGATCATAGTGTGCCATGCATTAGCAGTGTCCTCAGCAATGTGACTTTATGCTCTCACTAAAGAATGTCTGTAAAATGGACTTACACGTGTAAGAGCTGTCAGATTAGCAAATAGTAAATTTACAGGGTGTTGGGAAAACATTCAGAGCTGGCTCTTCAAACATTGCAACTCCATTGAGGTTGGCTGTTAGTCATCTATGTGTCTGAGGATCTCAGCCAATCTCTCCTGAATTTTTTTTTCCCCTAGTTTATTTGGCTTATGTGCTGGAGATAAGCATGATTTTGATTTACATAGTGCTGATATTTTTCCTAGCTTTTAATATGTGTTTTTCTTCAGATAACGCCAACTCTTCATTGCATTTTTAACTTCCTCTGGTCACTTAAGTACCAATTTTAAAGAACTGTCCGTGGATTAAAAATCTATTTACTGAATAAATTAACATGCATAAATCAGTATGTATATATACACTCATTTCCATATATAGAACCTTATATTTCTCATATGCATTACTTAGCATTTATTTGCATTGAATTTTTTCTCACAATTTTTTGCCCAGATTACTTGTTGGATTTCCTCTCATAGCTGTGAAAAAGTAAATTGTCAGGCCCAAGATCATTATCTAAGATTTCCCTGTAAACAGTAAAGTATGTGATTCATCTTTCTGTAAGCTAAAATGGATGGACCAGCTTCCTAACGTGTATATCTTTCCAAACTCTGTACTGGAAACTTAAATGCCAAGTTCATTCTGAATATCAAACTTCTAGACAGCTAAACTTAGATTACATTAATTCCATCCTAAGTATCGTAAGGTCTTTCAACTATTTATTCTATGCACATTTATCTTACTCAATTCAAAATAATTAAATAATTGTTTAATCTGTGAAACTTCTGTGACCTCAGTGTCCATCATTTTTATAAGACTGCTTGCAAAAATACTGCAGAGGACAAGGCGCTGGTGGGACCCCACTCATAACAGCTGTGTTGAAGGTTAGACTATAAATTGAAATTAGTAAGTTAACAATGTCATATTCAAATTCCTTTACAACCCTTGGGTGAATACTGTCTGTTCCTAGCACATTGGTTTTCTTCATTTTCATCAACTTCAGTTCAGTTAGAAGGAGTTTTTCAGACTCACCTTACTACCAGTGTCTGTTATGGCTTTAATATTGTTGGATGCTTCTTGTACACTTTGACAGTTTTGGGTTCCGCCATCTCTAACAGTCATCTGACTTCCAGAGCACATAGAGAGAATTTTATTTCAATGGCTTTTATATGTTGCTTCTTAGAATTTTTTTTTTCAGTCTGGTTTATAATAATTCTACATTTGGTTATTAAGAGTTAATGCTCTTTTCCCTTTTATGCAATTGAAGACTTCCACTTTAGGAAGAAAGCTTTTCTACCCCTTTCCACTTCCTTTACTCTTATAGTTAGCCATACACAGCAAATAATCGTGTTTCAGTCCATTCATTTTTTTTTTTGTCCTCGCCTGAACATTTTTCTTTTTTTTCAGTATTCCTCATGCCTACTGAAAACACTATTCTTTTATCCTCTTTTTAGGTAATCTTGTATCTGTTTTGCTTAATTTTACAGCATTTCTCTTTTGAAAGAAAACTAAATAATTATTCAGTTGAATTATGAGTTTTATTTTTACTTTTCTAAGGTAGGTAATCAACACAGTCACTATTAAAACAATTTTTGGATCAAGTATCCTGCATCTCTCAATAAGAAATCAAGAGATTTCATTTCTGTGATTTGCTAGAGGCAAATTTCTCCAAAAAGCATTTGAGTTTAAAAAAAATGTAACACGTGATAGCATAACATTCACCCAGTCTGTGTGAACAATCAAAATCTCTCAATATGATTATGCTTATTATTATGACTATGTTTTGGGTTTTTTTACTATTTTTCAATCATTTTCAATACCCTGTCTAGATTATTGATCATATATAGTCCTAATTTTAAAAACTTCAGGTATTGTATTTCAAGCTACTGAAATTGTCTGCTATGTTTGATGTGGTTAATTACAGTCCAAATAATTTTGCTCTGCCTTATTACTAACTTTTAAATCCTTTTTCTTACATAAATTTTTTCAGACACCTGTTTGGCACTGCACATGGAGCACACCAGGCAATGCAATGAAGTCCTCATCTCTGGCTGGAGCTCATAGCTGGCATTTCTTTCCAGAACTGATCCATGTGTCAGTGGCAATTACATACTCTTCAAATACTAACTTGTTCTAGAGGTTTAGAATGGAATGGAATGGAATAGAATAGGATAGAGTAGAATAGAATAGAATAGAATAGAATAGAATAGAATAGAATAGAATAGAATAGAATAGAATAGAATAGAATAGAATAGAATAGGACTATATCAGTCAGAAGGGACGCATAACTATCATCTAATCCAACCGCCTGACCAATTCAAGGCTGAAAAAACTAAAGTATATTGTTGAGAGCATTGTCCAATTGCCTCTTAAACACTGACAGGCTTGAGGTATTGACCACCTCTCTAGGAAGCCTGTTGCAGTGCTTGACCACTCACTCAGTAAAGAAATGCTTCCTGCAGTCTAAGTCTCCAGCTTTGAATCATTTCCATGTGTCCCACCACCGAGTAGCAGGGAGAAAAGCTCCTCCCTCTCCACTTGCCCCCCTCAGGAAGCTGTAGAGAGCAATGAGAACTCCTTCCAGCCCTTTCATCAGTTTTGTTGCCCTCCTCTGGACTTATTCAAGGATCTTTACTTTGTTCATAAAATGTGGGGCCCAGAACTGCACATAGCACTCAGGTGAGGCAGCAGCAATGCTGAATACAGTGGATTCACCACCTCTTTTGACCAGCTGGTGTTGCTGTGTTTGATGCACCCCAGGATGGGGATTGCCCTCTGGGCTGCCAGGGCACAGTGCTGCCTCATACTGAGCCTGCTTTTGCATGGGAACCCCAGATCTCTTTTCAGGGCTGCTCTCCAGCCACTCATCTCCCAATTTTTACTTGTGTCTGATGTCAGTCTGTCATAGGTGCAGGGTCTGGCATTTGGACTAGTTAAATTTCATCCCAATAATCATTTCCCAAAGTTTGAATCTATCTAGATCCCTCTGCAAGGCCTCTTGCCTCAAGAGTCAATAGCATGTCCCAGTTTAGTATCAACAGGAAACTTGCTAATGGTGCATTCAAGTCATTCACCCAAATAATTTATAAATATTTTTAACAGATCTGGCCCTGAAGTTGAACCCTGAGGAACACCTCTGATGACTGTCACCAGTGAGATGTAGCCCCATTAACTACAACCATTTGACCTCTGCCCTTCAGTACACCATGAACCTGCTAGTCCCAAGTTGAATACACTGTCCAGAAGGATGCTGTGAGGGACAATATCAAAAGCTTTACTAAAAATCCAGAAAAAATACATCCACCACCTTCCATTCATCCACTAAGTGGGTGACTTTATCATAGCAGGATATCAAATTAGTTAAATAGGACTTTCTTTTTGTGAACCTTGTGTTGACTGCATCTGATGATTTAATTGTTCTTAAAATGCCTTTTAATATGGCTCAGTAGAATCTTCCAATCTCAGTATAATCTTCTCCATAATTTCCTCAGACTAAGAGGTCCGTAGCTCACTGGATCTTCTCTAACCGTTTTTGTAGGTAGGAATAACATTGGCCAGCTTTCAGTCATCAGGGACTTCCCTTTTTCAGATGATTGAGAGGGCTCCTGTTAAAACATCTGCTCCCTCCTTCAGTACTCTGGGATGAATCCTCTCAGATCCTACAGTCTTGTGAACATTCAGCTGATACAGCTGGTCACTTACCATTTCAGTCATTGCAAATGAAAACTGCTGATCCCATACTTGTGTTCCTTCAGCTTAAGGGACAGGGCATCCCAAGGTCCATCACTATTATTAAAAACAGAGTCAAAAACCTCATTGACTATCTTGGCTTTTTCTTAATTCGTGTTAGTTAGATGACCATCTTCAAAATGTATTGGTCTGATGTTTTCTTTATATCTGTTCTTGCTATTAATATACTTTTAAAAAGCCCTTCTTGTTATCTGAAACAACACTGGCCAGTTTCAACTCTAACTGACATTTGCCTTTTTGTTTCTTCTCTCTGCATGAATGAACCACAGCTCTGTACTCTTCCTGCAAATCTCACTTCTTGAGATCATAGAATTAATTTTTTTTTCCTTTTGAGATTCATGAGAAGTTCCTAGTTCAGCCAAACTGGTCTTCTGCCCTGCTTGCTTGACTTATGACACAATAGAATTGCCTACTCTTGTTCTTATATGTTACTTATCAATTTGGAAAACAAGTATTTTCTTAGGAAAAAAAGATAGAGGAAAAAGGTCCTTTAATACATGCTCCTACTTTCCACTGATTCCTTTTCTTTCTAATGAATGAAGAGCATGCTTTTTTCCACTTTGTAAATTCTCTTGAACATCTAAGCATGGTTTTACTATTTTAAAATTATGTCCCATCTATTGAGGATCAATTATATTTGAGGATACTGCAAGTATTCTGTGTCTTTGAAACAAGTGCTGAAATCCCTGTTGCTTTAAGCAACACAGGATAGTTGGAAAGTGTAGCAGTGGACCTGCTGTGAAGAAGAAGCAGGAAAGCAAACAGTGTGGAGTATATACTTTTATTTAATGACAAAATTGCTAAAGAGACCCTAAAGGTACAAATTCTAAACTACTTTTGAACTTGAGCTTTTTTTTGGGGGGGAGAGGGGAAGGATTAGAAAAAGCACTCAAAAAGTTGACATATATGTTTAAGATACAGCTTGATAAATTTGATAGCCTACAACTACAGATGACTTGATCACTCAGGAAGTTTCTTTTCTACATGTTATCCTAATTGTTACTACAACCAAGACCTTAGAATCTGAAAAAATCTATGTTCAGCTAAACTTTGCTGTTTCATCTAAACATTGTACTGAATACAATTACCTTAGTTTTAAAATTAAGTGGTAATTTCTGTGGAGATTTAAAAGATCAGAAAAACACAATTATAGTTCTTTATTTTATTCCATTTGTGATAAATCATTCTTTTCATTTTTTTCTAACAACTGCTTTTTCAGGAGAAAAGTACAATGCTACCTGTCAGTTAGGAGTACATTCTTTCACAATAGGAAAGAGACAAGCCAATTTTCCCTGCAGATATATTTGAGAAATCACAGTGCAGTGACTAATTAAACAGCAGTGGTAACTATTTTTTGAAAATTATGAAAGAGGAACACCTATGAGAAGCCAATCTGATATTGCTTTGTAAGGAAGAAAGACAGATAGGATCTGTTAAAACCAGTTACTATTCCATTAAGTAACGGAACACATATAAAAAGAAATATAACTATCTTGAAAATGTCAAGATAGCAAGAAGAGTAGTTTTATAAACAATAAGAGTGAGGGAACTTGAAGAGGGGAACTTTGATTTTCGTTTGTTAATTACTCAATAAAATTTTAAAAATTGCTCTGATACAATGAGTTAAAAACAGTACTGAGGAAAATTTCAGAACTGGTGAAAATTTTTTGTAATATTTTAAACTAAACAAGTCAATGCATTTACTATAGGGAAATAACCCTAAATTAATGTGAGCATAGATTAAATGACCCAGTTTGAGATGCTCTTCTCTGAAAGAGAATGTTGTGTATTAAGGGCTTAAGTGAAGTCCCATTGCAATCAATGGAAAGACTCCAGACAGAGGAGACTCAAGTAATCACTTCTCAGTCTTCTGGTAAAATACACTTTAAGTAATACATACTCCAGTTAAAAACAGATTTGAAAGTTTGAGAATTCTGTTTTACTTCTCAGTTAAAAAAAATAGAACGTGTCTATTGCTGTGCATTGTGTTTTGTGTATGTAGAACACCTTACAACTCCTAAGAAAATGTAGACAAACACCTACGTGTCCCTTCCCAGGCTTTCAATGCCATGGCATTTCTAGGTCTATTTTGCCATTGGGTCATCTTGAGAACAACTTCTGTTCCTAACAAGAAGTGCAAGCAAAAAAAAATTTGTCAAGAACAACATAAAGAACTGCAGCCCTCAGTGTAAGAGTAAGATGTTAAGCTGAATTTTATCTGTGAAATGGATGCTCCAAATTAATAATAAAGTAAATTTAACATTTGGTTGAAACTAAGCTTTAAAAAGGCATACTTTTATAAGATCTTGAAATCTTTTCTTGTCTTTAAATGTATAGAAAATACTTTGATTTTTGAACTTCAGGACAAGGTCATATAGCATGCTTGATAGTTTCCTTGGTTACAGAATTTTATATGTGACCAGAAAATTCTGATATGAGGAACTGTTTTCAAACTAATGGCTGAAGACAAAAATGAAGGTCCTCAAAACTAAAAGATTTGTTGGTGTTTTAGTGTAAGGAATAAAAGACAACTTTCAAGTAGCATTTGTGCTTAAAAAGTCAAACTGAGAATCAAGTTTATTATCCAAATTTAGCTTTCCATATAAAAAAACCTGACTTAAAAGCATCCCTGCTGGTTTTAAGTTGCCACAGCCTGAAACATCCAGATGAGACAGGACTGTCCACCTTTGAAATTCATCTACCCACAGTCATCCATGGTTCATATACAACTTGTGTGAAAGATGAATGCTGTGGATTCCTCTTCCATTTAGCTCTCTGCTGGCAGCAAATTTGTCAGAGGCAGTTGGTCTGCTCTAAGGTTTTACCTTCTCTTCAGAAAATAAATTAGGAGTATTAAAACTTCAGAAGATAAGATGTCTCTGAAGCACTGTTGAACTCTGCTGCTAGGCAGGAGGTAGGGGAGAGACATTATGTATTCAGTGCTGACATTTCTGCTAAAGGCTGCAGTAGGTCTTGAACAAGTCATTAAAGTAGTTTGTGTTAGGAAATAGACTTTTAGGAGGTTTTAAATATATTCATTCTATTTTCATATTGTTTTTATTGAATTAAGACTTCATCCTATAGTCCTTTTTTGTAAAAAAACACAGTGATGAAATGTGTTCAAAATTATATCCATTGATACTGACAGTAAACTGTTAATTGATTTCAGTGGTGTGTCGTCAGATACTGTTAGGGTTTTTCCAATGAGGGGGCAAAAAAAGAATAGTCATTATAATTACTTAGAATAATCTTTTCTCAAGAAAAACATTCCTTTTTTTTTTTTTTTTAATTTGAAATACTATCATGCAAACCATTTCTAATCCCGTTAGAATGTGTGATCTACATTTCCATAATTCACCATTATCAGTCTAATTACATGTGAACACATTAACAGCACACAAATTGTGAATTACAGCAATATAAATCACATTCTATCATGCATTGTCCCTTTCTCATTCTCACCCATCATCACTTCCATGCAAATAAGCGTTATGAAAGTATGAAACATACAGAAACAACACTAAAAGTGCATGGAGAAACATCAGAAAAGACCACAAATGAAACTAGAATTATCTCACATTTCCCATACAATGAACATTAAAAAAGCCTAATTACCTAGGTGGTGAGGGCAAAGTGCAAACTATTCTTCAGCAAAATACACAGTTAAGAGAGTATCTGTTCTCATTAAAAGATTAGTAACTAATGGCTTTTGCCCTTAGAAGACACTTTTAAATGCAGAATATATTATGGGCAACATGTCATTTTCAAAAATCTAGCCATACTTTCTTCTTTATAAATCCTAATTGGGTGTTTGAAAAACCCATTCAATAAAGCATATAGGTGGTCCTATTCTAGAATTAATTTAAAAATTAGGAATATAGAAAAACTTGAGTACCAAAAAGTTAAATAAAGAGTTACTCTCAAGAATGTCAGTATTTAGAAACTTTGACTGTTAAAAATAGAAAGTTGAAAATAAAAATAATAGTTACCTTCTGTTAAGCCAAAAGGAAAAAACCCAACCACAACAAAACCCACTCCCCAACCAACTAAATAAACAAACAAGTAAGTGGAAATAACTTCAATGTGAAGTTTCTTCGTTTAGAGTGCTAAAAGCAGTGTTATAACAATGGTAATTCTAAACAACTGTGTTAGTGGCAAATATATTTAAAAAATGCTACCCCTAGGAGCATTGAAGTGGTAGAAAGTATATACGTGTCTGGAAATATTTATTTGCACAAGCAATAACTATAGCTGTCATTTTACTTAAAACTGGTTCTTACAAATACTTAGAAATATGACAAATAACTCAGTAATGCATGCTTTGATGTGTAAAAGTGTTCATGTGGAAAAGTGTGAAAATGTCTGAAGATTCATGCGTTTACTATGACAGTCCCTTGGACAGAAGTATGTACACCAGGAAACAGACATTTTGAATGATATTTGGAGTTTCTCTACTGACTTAGTGGAAATGACTTTTTTATTATTATTTTAAGGGTCAATAGATTTCTACAAACATACATAGGATGGACTATAGTAATATGCCACTACATCACTTTTTCTTGGTGACAGAGAATATAAATGGAAAAAAGCTTTTGGAAGATTCTAGTAAAAATTTAGTATTTAAAGAGAATAGGAGAATTATACATTTTGTTTTGCCGATAAGTAAATAATTAAGAAGTTGGTTGTGAAACTACAGTTTTATCATACAGGTAAGGAAATGTTCACATGTTCTAAAAATATGCTCAGTTATTCATAAGATGTGGACTGCTTTATACTAAGAAGATCAATGAGAGTGTAAAGAGACAAAGTGTGTTTTGCAGTTGATAATTGTGGTCCTGAAGACTGAGATATTTAATATTGTGTCTAAACACTGGAAATGAGATCTCAAGGACAGCATAAAGAGGAACTTCCAGAACTGCCTTCAAGTCATGTTCTTATATGCAAATAAGAACCAATTAAGGAGAATTAACTGTTTCCTCCAGTTCATACCCACAATCTATTCCCTCCCTCAATAAGTGGTTAGTTAATCCTGCCTTCATCAGAAAAGTAGAAATCAATACTCTTCCAGACCTGGATAGTGAAACACACCACATGAGCAAGGGCATAATCATGTTGTGCATAATTTATAGTTCAGTGAAGGCACTAGAACCCATTTCACCAGATTCTTTACCAAATCTATAAAAGTTAAAACTGTGCCTACAATAAAAGAAGAGTATTCTTTATAAATTCACATAAGCAAAATGGACATTCATCAAGAAGGAAATCTTACAGGCACGGGAAAAGGCCATGCCCATGTGCTAAAAGCCAAGCCATCAGGGAAGAAGACTGACCTGGCTGAACAGAGACTTTTCGCTGGAACTCAGGAAAAAAAGGAGAGTTTTTGACCTTTGGAAGAAAGAGCAGCAACTCAGGAGGACTACAAGGATGCTGTGGGGTAATGCAGGTTGAGCAGACCAAAGCTCAACTAGTACTTAATCTGGCTACTAGCATAAAAGACAGATAAGAAACTTTCTAGAAACAGCAACAAAAGGAGGCCTAATTTTATAACCCCCTTTATTGGATATGGGGGGAAAGAGTGACAAATGAGGAATAGACAGAGGTACTTAATGCCTTCTTTGTCTCAGCCTTTAACAGTGAGACCAGTTGTTCTTCAGGTACGCAGCTCCCTGAGCCGGGATACAGGGTCAGGGGGCAGAATGAAGCCTCCATAATCCAAGAGGAAATGGTCAGTGATCTGCTACACCACTTAAACACACACAGGTCTATGGGGACAGATGGGATCCACCCAAGGGTACTGGGGGAGCTGGCGGAAGCGCTATCCAAGACACTTTCAGTAATTTACCAGCAGCCCTGGTTAACTAAGGATGTCCCGGCTGACTGGAGGTTGGCAAGTATGATGGGCCAGAAGGAGGATGTGAGGAACCACAGCCCTGTCAGCCTGACCTTGGTGCTGGGGAAAACCATGGAGCAGATGATATGGCACAGGTGGAACAACCAAGGAATCATGTCCAGCCAGCAGGGGTTTATGAAAGGCAAGTGCTGCTTGACTGACTTGATCTCCTTCTATGACAAGTTGCCCCACTTAGTGGACGAGGGAAAGGCTGTAGATGTTGCCTACCTGGATTTCAGTAAAACCTCTGACATCATTTTCCACATTATTTTTCTGGAGAAATTGGCTGCTCATGGCTTGGGTGGGTGCACTCTTCATGGGATAGAAAACTTTCTGGATGGCTGAGCCCCGAGAGTGGTTGTGAATGCAGGTAAATCCAATCGGCTCCAGGTCACCAGAGGTGCTACCCAAGGGCCAATATTGGGGTCAGTCCTCTTTAAGATCTTTATCAATGACCTGAACAACAGGATCGAGGGCACCCTCAGTCAGTTTGCAAATGACACCAAGTTTGGGCAAGAGTGTCGATCTGCTGGAGGGAAGGAAGGCTCTGCAGAAAGATCTGGACAGGCTGGATAAATGGGCTGAGGCTACTTGTTTGAGGTTCAACAAGGCAAAATGCCAGGTACTGCCCTTGTGTCACAACAACCCCACGCAGTGCTACAGACTCGGTTGACAGTTGGACTTGATCTTAAAGGTATTTTCAACTTAATGATGATATGATTCTATGATTTTA
>QWTY01032309.1:0-10160 GCA_008033365.1 Pseudorectes ferrugineus | reverse complement strand
AAAATAAAAAAAAAAGGAAAGAAAGAATAAAAGAAAAAAAATTTATTATTTTCTCATATTCTAAATTTGGACAGACCCAAGGGCCAGAGTTTCCCTGGGAAGAAGGAAAGGGAGTCTGTAGAAAATCCTTTTGCCTTGCATTTGTTTGAACTCTGATTTCAAGAAGCTTTTTTTGCCTCTCTTTGAATTCAGGCTGCATTAACAAGCACTTTGACTAACATTTAGGCAGGTAGCCAGTAGGGATCCTGACATATTTAATGTCCCTTGTTCCTTATGTATTTTTCACTTTTTAAACATAAGCCTATGAAACCAGGCGTGTAAGTATTCTGTGTAACAAGACCTGTAAGGTCTTATTATCTCTGCCTTCCGTTGCACAGCCTCTTCATTTCATGATGATGCTGTGGTTTTGGATTATATCATAGTGGAAAAATCTTTGGAGCAGAGACACCTTTGCTATGTGTTGCTAGGCTCCCCAGCACAGTGGATCTCTAATTCCACTGTTATCTCTATTTTTGTATTTTTGGGACAGCTTTCGGCACACACGTGTTGACAGGTGCTGCTCCTGTCTTCCACCCTGTTGAGTCGTAACCATAAAATAGTGACTCAGCTCTCAAGCAGCTGGATGCTGATGGGAACCCATGTTTTCACAAAGTGTTTTTGGAGCACAGGTTTAAATTATGAGTTTAATAACATATAATGGCATAGAACTTCTGTTAGTTAAACAACACAGCAGAGGAATTAAATGTATCCTTCTCAATCAGCCTTACAGCAGCAGAAAGCATTTTATATTCAAGTTTTAAACAACCTACAGAAATTATCAGGAGATTCTCTTAGACTTGGTCAGGAAAAGCTTTGGCACTTGATAAAAAGTTAGCAAAGCCAAACTAAACTGATTTAATATTATTACAGTTCTTCCTCTAAAACATATGTTGTTTAACAACTTCTGATGCCAAATTTTACAAAAACAAGACACTTTTATTTTCATGAAAACATGAAAAATTTCATTGCCACATTTTTCTGTGAAAATTTTCACTTTGATAGAAAATCAGCTTTTAGTTCAATGAATGTTGTGAATGCCTCAAAACAGATGTTTGCTGATAAATTAATCTCTATAACTGAATAACCCTTCTGTAAAGCTGTTGATATAATAATTAAAATAAATAAAATCCTATTAGAAACTGTTCCTACACGGACAATTCTTTCTCTATTACAATCTATATATTGTTTTAAAAGATTTACCAGTAAAGAGGGTGGGTGAGATAAAGCAGCTTTCACTGTCATTGTTTTCCATTATTTCCCTTTAAGATTGAATCAGCATGTTCCTTCCATGCCAGTGCAAAAGTTTCCTGTCACCAGTCTCTTGATAGTGTCCATACTGTCAGTTCAGTGACTTTAACACTAATTTCATGGTTGCTTCATTTCTGGGAATACCTCCATGCAGTAAAGCTTCTAGGACTGTGGCTGCAAGAAACAAAGAAATTACAATAAAATTACCAGTAAATAATTAAAACTAAACTTGGACTTAATACAACTAGAATAGCATCTTCTGAATACATCTATAAGCCACAGTTAAGAAAAAGGCATTTCTCATAAACATCGTGCAAAGGAAAGTAGGAAACTATTTAAATGTCCAAGTTCTCTACTAGAACTATGTGTATATGGGATTACAGCTGTGGAAAATTATTCACAGGTGTAAATTTTATTCAGGTTGAAGCTTCATATTATTCTTGATCATGTCTCATTCTTTCTTTCATTTAGAAATCTCTTTTTGAAACTCATTTCAATGATCAATCTTTTTATTATAAAAATTAAAGTATTTGCTGTAACATTAATTAATTTTTCCCTGCTGTAATTATTAGAACTGAGCAAATAATTCACAATGAATAATTCATCTGCTGAATGTAAGCTCATTTTCTGCTTGCTGAATATCCGGTAGCAAATCTACTTTCCAGTTTATTTGTTAATCAAAATCATCTGATCATTTTGGTAAATATTTTTTTTCATGGATTGAACCGGAACATTTCCCGGTGAGCCTTTGATATACCGTGCTTGCTGCCTGATCTGCATTGGTACGTCGTAATTGGTTTGGTGAAGCATGTGACTTTATTTAATTTTCTCAGTTTGGTGAGTATTACACTCTGGGCATGAGTACATCTGTATGTGAATTTAAGTACTGTTTTCTGCCAGTAGAACTCAATTATTCAAATGTCTTTGGGGGAAAGACCCACTAAAGGAAATGTGAATATGTGAATCTATCAAATGCTGAGCCAGTATTTCCAACAATTTACTTACAGTTTGCACTCAGTTTTAAGCAACTATTATGTTATTGAAAGTGAAAATCAGTAGTATCAAATTCTGCAGCCATATTTTCTGACCTGCAGTTAAAATGTAGTGTTTCCATGTTGTGGTGGATATTAGGGAACAGTTTGTGTGTCAGAGAAGTCCTTGCTTGTCATAATGAAAGAAATTGTGCAGATGATGACTAGTACTAGTACCTCTCTAAAGATTTATTGCCTAAATTGGAGAAACTGGATAAAATTTCGCCAGAAGAGAGCACATAGGAAAAATGTTAAGAGGTGACTTCTACTTAAAGCAATCTATTCCTGACTGAAAGCCAGTGGGCTTGAAGCCCTGTAGGTACTTTCAAATATCCTTATTTTTCAGTTACAGTTTTAAGATGACACTCCTTACCTGAATGATGAACCTGATGAACCTTGCCCGTGCAGTAGTGGAGGCCCATCTCCTGTGTACCTGTAGGGCATGAAAAATATCACCCTTCCAACATATGCACCATCCTCAGCCATAACCTGCTGCCCAGAATAGCTGGGTGGCTCATAGATGAGGAGACAAATTTCCTCTCCTCCCCTCTCTGCATCTTTTCTCCTTTCATGTGTTTTATTGTTTTTTCTTTTCTTGAAAGACACATTACAGAAATATTGTCTGTGCACACAGAATTCAGAGACATCATGTGAAATAGTCCAAAGGCCATTTTCTTCACTGTTGCATAATGGGAAAGGATCAGATCATTATTACATTAATTCAAGAAAATATTCTACGAAGCAGAGGTATAAGCTCTTCACAGGAAAAGGCAGAGGATATTGGTCTAATAGGCAATGTGTAGCAGAGTTCTGCCTACTTGATTCCGCAAGAAAAACTGTTGTTATGCTTGTTAACTGGATTAATGAGTTTTTCTTGATTGGCATTGGGTTCTGGTAATGCAAGAATTAAAAAAGAAGTTGAAATTAACATTACCATTGCTTTAATGCAATTGAAACAATTGCCTTCTCATTCTCCCAATAACCTCTGAATATTAGCTTTAATAAAATAAGATTCCAAAATTTTAAATAGTGTTGTATTACATTCTCAGTTTAATAAAATAACTTGGCATATAACGGTACAGAAACAAGGGAGAGAATATAACACCAGCAGGGTTTCTTGTTCATTAAAGAATTGACTTTTTAAACTCTCAAGCAGATAAATTTGCAGCTTCTCAGCAATAAAGCAAAATGGTACATTTTGTGCTTCAAGATTATTATTATTTCTCAATAATCTTAAGTCACATAATAGGACATTTTACACAGCTGAATGTTTATTTCCCTTTCTATTTTCTTCTCTTTATCTTCAGTTTTTGTTTTTCCATTACCCTAGAGTTTCTCAGAATCAATGCTCTGTAAAGCAAATCCTTCCATTGCCTTGTTAAACTTCTGTGCTCTGAACAGGAAACAATAAAGTTGATGAAGATAGGACACTTATAATTCAAAGAAATTTTAAGAATGATGTCTCAGTTGTGTCAGACAGAAATCTTAGGTGGGCATCCTGGCATAAAATAAGTTTAATTAAAATGGTAGGAGTACACCTGTGGTACTGATGCCTACATTTGAGCCAAGAACAAGTGTTTCCTTTAGAGTCACTTCCAATGCATAACCCATGCCAACGTATGTTAGGTATCAAACCACCAAAAGTCTTCCAGAAATGTTCATTTTTGTACATTTTCTTTTAAGGTAGTCTCTATGACTTGCTCAAATGTAGGATTTTGCATAGTAGATTTATAAAATAAGGTGTCATAAAACAAAGTCCAGGTAGGTAAGTGTTGTGCTTTCTAGATCTCTAGTCCTATTCTCAGGCATAAATTGACCTTGAAATCTCAAAGGGCTTTTTTTCCTCAGGTTAAATTGTTAGGAACCATTGCTGTTTCTCTCTTATTCTGAAGCATGGGCAGTAATGCCTAGATGTAGCTGTCCAGATGTCCCTAAAGAGCAAACCACTGAAAAAGGACTGTGGAATGTTATATCTATAATCTGGGTCTTTAATTAATATGAGGTTGTTGGGAGGCATTTTTGGATGACAGGTATAAAAATGTGTGAGCATGTGTTCTCTGGACCAGGCTTCAACAGTATAATTTCATTATTTGATATGCCTGATAGTGAGTGGACTCAGTGACCCATATAGCCTTTCTCAGTCTTCAGGATGTTGAACATGTGTTCTCCTAAAAATATTTTGCATTGAGTTACTTATTGCAAAATAATTTTTCAGGAGCTTGTTATGTGTCAACTTTAAAGACCTTTTCTTATTTTAAATAAATTCACCGGTATACATCCTCAGCATTTGCTTGGTGTGCCTTTAAAAGGAAGTCTGGGATATCATTTACAGGAGCACCCAGAATGGAACATGACTGTCAAACTGTCAAAATTTTTGAGACTTTTCCTTTGACATGAACTTAGAACTTCTTTCTGTTTTTTCTTTGTTTTTTAGCACTTTACATCTTCAAAGTTCTTATAAGCATTTTGTGATCATATTTATTATTTCTATTTATAAAATATGACTGTCTCGAGGACTAACAAGACTGAAATTGGATTTTTTTTTTAATTCACACACAGTTATTCACTCATACAGAAAACAACATCATCAAGCTGATAATTTCCTTATATAGCCTCTCCTTCACTGCACTAGTACCTAAAAAAATCCAGTCAAGTTAAATCTAAGAGCTCTGAATCAACACTAGGCATTGCTTTGACGTCTCTTTACACCAAAAGATGAATCTGGGAACATCTGAAACCAGCCATGGTTTCAGCTCAGCTTAGACAAGCACTGTTGGTCGGACAAAGCAGCATTACATTTCATAAATTTCACCAAAACACTACGGCAGCCCCATGACAACCACGGAGTGCAGACTGGCACTGCGCCTCATGGAAGCACTTGCAGCTGGAGGGCAGGAAGTTGTTTTCTACATCTCCTCTGCCCTGCATGCATCAGAGCTTGATGAGTCTCCCTTATTACCAAAAAAGTACTCTTACGATCAGGCATTCCAATATTTCTAGGAATGAGCTCTCTTTCCAAAGCCCTGTAGCCAGCAGAAGTGGTTAAACCGTTGCTGAAGCAAGGACTTCAACTGACTGACATACCCCAAAGCTAAAATGTCATAACCCGCAAACTAAAGAACCAGGGTTTCACATTTATTTCCCTGTCTGTCAAAATGAATACTCAATTATTTACAAAAAGTGGAGCAGCTTCAGCAAGCAAGATTGAAATGCACCAATAGGCATGCTAGAGAGATGGGAAATCTATATTTAAAATGAGAGAGAGGGGAGTTGAACCTGCAGCTTGCACTTCCCAAAAGCTGCTGCAAACATTGAGAATGAAGAGACAAGAAGAGGTGGAAACAGAAGAATATAGCACGATACGTTCACTTTTTTGAATTAATTTCCCTTGTCAGTTCAATATTTTCTCCCAAATTTCCTCTGCATTACTATAGTGGCAAAAAATTTATCCAACATTTTCTGGGGTCAACCAAGATATTCCCCTCAATCTAAAATGATTTTTAGTTTTGATTCTCAGGAGCTGGGAGAGAAGCAACCAAACAAATTTTCTTTTCAGGTTGACCCAAAATGACTTTTTTTTGTTGTTTGAACACTGAACCAAAAAAAATCAGTGATACATCTCTGTTTTGAAGGTCAACAAGACTCCGCAAGGCCACTAGAAAGAAACAAGGCGTGCTTCTAAGAAGCAAAGGATATTTTTCCATACATTGTGTGATTCAATCCCAGGAAAACAGCTGTGAGAATTATAAACTTGAGCAAATAATTTATTCTCAAACTGCCAAGCTAAAGAAATGTAAAGAAGGTGACCTGTAGGATCCTTGTATTCTAAACAGTTAAAGGTGTCATAAAGAAACACTAGCACCATGAACAACTTCTACAACTAACCTTAAAGACAGTACACAGTTTGGAGTATTCATTACTTAATCTCAATTAGGAAAAGCTCATCTTCCTAAGCAGTCTCATTATTAGCACTAAACTAAGATCACTTTGGACCACCTCAGATCACCTAAGATTCTACCTGGAAGAAGAAGGGACAAGAGAAGAATAGTACATATATGGGGAATAGATGGCAGCTTCGTAGCCAAAGATAAGTGGGGGAAATAAAGTCCCAGCCCCTAGTCTTTGCTGACAGAGTATTTGCAGCCCAATAGGCTGATTCCAGAAATAAGAGGCTGAGATCCAACAAAGCACTGAACTTGTTAACTGTAGTAATTTTGCTGTCAGAAGTATCTGGTTTGGGAGGATAAATATCCCCTTACACTCCCTTCTTGCAAGTTCTTTTCCCTGGCCCACTGATATTGCTTCCTACAGAAGCTGAATTTCCCTCATATATTTCTCATTCAAGTCTTAATTTCTGCTGTACACAGCCAGGAGATGCAGCTGTCTCAGTAGGAAATTATTGTGAAGTCAATGGAGCAACAGTATTTACACCATATGGATATCCAACATGCAGACTGGACTATCACACAGAAAGACAAGCTATTCTACCCTGTCCCTAGCAAAATTTACAGGCATAATACAGCTCTGAAGGATCCCAAAGGAAAATATTTAACATATGTCTCAGGAGGCTCATATAATTCCAAATTACTGAAGTTGCTGCTAAAGGTCCATACAGATAAGGAGACCTGGCTAGCTGTTCTAGCCACTGGCTTCATTAAAACAGTCCAGGAAATGGCAATGCTACTATGTTATCACATTTGGGAGGCAAGGAGCAGATTAAGAAAATGGGCTGCAGCAGAAATGCAAGTAGCCCCATGGTGGCCTTATTCAACATCCCTTATCCCTTTGTATTGGGAAAGCCCCATTCAGAGAAATGAAATTCGGATGTCCCTGGAGGGAGCAACGGCTCTGCTCTTCCATGAGCCTGTGCCAGTCAAAGGCAATCTGCCTTTCAGCGTGAGGCAGTGTTTTCCCAGAGCTCAGCAGCAGCCCGGCGATTATTGAACTCGACGTGTTTCACATGCTTAGCCATGGGTTATTCCTGAGGCTCTCTGGAACTAAAAGTCTGGCCTCCCCAGGTCACTCTGGCTGTCAGATCAATCACACCAGTGTGCCTGCACCAGCAAAGGCAACCTAGGGACTGTCTCCTAGGGCTAGAAGGACAACATGCAGAGCACAAGAAAGGCACAGGGCCAAGTGTTACATGCCATGCATGTATCCAGTTTGGAAAACCTCTAATACGCCCAAACTTGAACAAACTTGGGTTATAAAGAGGAAACCACACTGGGAAGCAACTACACATCTGCAGTGCATACTTCCTTCAAACGGATCCAGGAAGCAGCGGGAGGCTCAGTCAGTGATGAGCAGCTGTAATTCAGCTGGAAGAACTGACTTCCCTCTGCCTCCCACAAGCTCATAAAATGGCCATCCCAGAATTAAGAAAGATAGACTTGAAGTGAACCTGAGAGATCATCTTTCCACTCTTTGATCTAATTGCCATATTATATCTGGTTTTTTCCACAGGTATTTTTCATATTTTGTTCGTTTTTTTTTAATTCCCAAGTTGGGGAGTCCAAATCTGCTCTGGACACTCAATTCCATTGTTTCTCCTCCCTTAGTGTAAAGACAGAGTCCTTCCTATTGTGGAAATCTCCTGTGTTGCCAGCAAAGTGCAGTCTCGGCCATGGATACTGGATTATTCCTTTCCTCTTTATTGCAGATTTGCATCCTTTCAGTTAAGATATCTTTCCTATGTAGAACACCACTTAATCTCACTGAGCCTTTCTGCACAACATTCCCAGGATACCGGTGCTCTGCAGATTACACAGGAACACAGAAATACCAAAACCATGATCTACTGGAAACCCTTCTTCAAAATTCTCCTTTTCCTGGCAGAAAAGAGTTGATAGTGATTAAGGTACACGAGCCAACCCTGCTGCTAACAGGAAAGTGGAATTTTGTCCTCGTGTTCCTCATCTGACTGAAAGGTCTTGGGGACGGAGACTGTACTTGCTCTGTACTCCTGCCACACACAGCTCATGACTACCTGCCTGCAGTGGGAGCAGCACAAACAACAGTGAGTAGTTTGAGGGGACAGTAGGGTGAGAGGCAAGACCAAAAAAAAATAAATCATGATTTATCAGTGATGAAAATTCCCTCTTAGGAACTGATGGTATCCTATAGTGGTATCACAAGGACATTTGTGACAGAGTAAGGATCACTACTTTAGTTATTTTCGATACTCCACCCCTATCAGTTCAATGTTCTACATTGTCAAGGCAATGAAAAAGTTATACAGCAAAGCCATATATTTGCTAAAAAGATAAAATTGAAATACTCAGGATATACCTACGTGAATGAGAAAGTTGTGGCTTTTATTTTGTTAGAATGACTTGAAGTAAAGCTTATAATGAATCAAAGTAATCACTTTATTTTTCCTCTTTATAATCTCTTCTCCCCTTTGTGATATATTGCAGAGACAGAATGGGTAATTTTTATTTATTTATTTATTTATTTTCTTATTTATTTTTAATGAACCGACTGGTCTTACAGCTAATTTCTTGGCAGGTATTTTTTTTCCTCCTTCTACTAACTGACTTAATTAGAATAAAAACTAAAGTCAATCCATGTTTCAAAAGATAAAACTTTTCCCTGGTGGGAGTGAGAGAAATTCCCAGCATCCTTCAACAGAACAGTTAATTTTCTATTGCCATAGTTTTGAAAAGCTTGCAGATCTGCAAATAAGAAAATGTAAACTGCATGTCAATATAGCGTTCTGTCCTGGTTTTTTATTCCTTGATTAGTTTCACTTCAGCCATAAAACAGGAAAGTAAACAAATGAAATCATGAATCTAAAGATCAGTGTGTTATAAAGGAAGCACAGTAATTCAATTCAGTAGACATTACCTGTTCAGCAAATGTTTCACGGATAAACTCATTACCAGAGCTGCTCAGGGACATTCCCAATGAGCCATTTTCCATCAGAATATGCAGTACCTTCAAAACCCTTGTAAAATCAGGTCACTTTTCCCAAAATTTCATTTTGGAAATAAAAAAGGAAGGAAATTCTCCAGAGGGTTGAATTCCCTTTGACAGTGTATGCAGATCAAAGTATTTTATTTTTTTAAAAAATCTATCATAATTTGAATATCTTATTTGTGTCTTACTATATTTTGTAGCGCAAAAATTGTCAACCTCAGAATTTAATGCCTTAATATTCTTGAAACAAACTGTTTCTAGCCACCTAATACAACTTCAAAGTAAACTTCCTTCAGAGAATTTTTAAATCTTTTGTTTCAATTCTCATACAGAATGCAGCCCAATTGTAAAACTTCAGAATACATCACATAGTGGCACTTCCTTTCAAATTCCACTTGCAGTGCTCAGGAACATAGTTTAGTAGTGGACATGTCAGTGTTAGGTTAACAGCTGGATTCAATGGTCATAGGAGTCTTTTCCAGCCTAAAAGATTCTATGATTCTAACTCTTCTACTCACTACGGGATATAAATCAAAACCCTCCCTGCACCACTTAACATCTATTTTTGTTCAGGAGAACGGTTTCCTCTGGAGGACAGTGTGAGAGCTGTCACATCCACTTCAAGATAGTGCAGGTCCAGTGAGCAGTTTTAGGAACTAATTTTTGAGGTGCTAAAAAAGGCCTGAAAACCCAGATTCTGCCAATGTTCTACTATGATTTCCTGTCTTGTTTTATGCAAAATCAGGATAATTTTTCATAAAGAATACATCCAGGCTAAAAGAAAAAAATTTAAAAATAACACAACCCAGCATTTCTTTAAATGGTGTTTTACACAGTTTATCTTGCTCCCATCGGTGTCAATTTCCTAGGAGCCAGCACTGAAAAATAAGTTTAGAAATATGATTCTCATTTGAGATTGAAGAA
>QWTY01032307.1:0-21935 GCA_008033365.1 Pseudorectes ferrugineus | reverse complement strand
CAAACTACAAGTGACTATACAACACAACTTTTTCTAGATGGGTTATTTAAAAGCCTGTGACCTACTTAGAACTGCTTTAAGAAACAAAATGAGCAAAAATAAAAAGATCATCATCAGCGGCATTGTTAGCAATAAGCTAAAATTGGAAAGGATTTTCATTACCCTATTTAAAAAAAAAAGACTTGCTCCCCCCAAACGCAAACGTAAATCCCCCAAGTGATAATAAAGCATCTGCTGCATTGGCTTTTCCTCTTCTCTCCAGCTGTGCTATGCCAACCCGACCTAGTTTTCTGAGGAAAAATATAAACCGAACCACAGCACTCTTTCAATAAAAGTATGACACCTTATCAAAATGAACCAAACCTAAAATTTTCTGATCTCAGCATTGTTAAGAGGTTGTGATGAGTTAGATGGCATTACAGCTTAGGAAAATCAAAGGCTACTGTCAGTAGGACTGGTATGTAAGATCGCTACCTCAATTATTATTGTTCCCAGGTATGTTGATTTGTAGGCCAAACGTTCTGCAGACCAGTTTTGCTGCTTGCAGTGCTCCATCAGGCTTGGTTGCCACCTTCTTATCAAGCTCATCTCTGAAAACAGGGATGATATGGCTCTGCAGACAGGCCCTGGGCTGCTTATTACACCAACAGGAATCATTGTTTGTAAAGCCACTGCCCTACAGTCTAAGAAATGCTACCCACTGCAAATGTAGCACTGCAAATGTCTTTGCATTATATGTGAGATGTTTGGGGTGACCACTGCTGTGTCAGTCTCCAACCCTTCCCAAGGGAAAACAGGCTTCAAGATGGGCAATTCCAAGAGGCAGGATCAAGTATGTTTTGGGTTAGAATGGTTTGGGTTGGAAGGGACCTTAAAGATCATCTACCTCCAACCCCCCTGCCATGGACAGGGACACCTCCCACTAGACCAGGCTGCTCAGAGCTCCATCCAGCCTGGCCTTAAACACTGTCAGGGATGGAACATCCACAAGTTCTCTGGGCAGCAATGAGAGAAGGAGTAAGCAGAAACATTGAGTAGAGCTAGAAACAGCCTGATCTCTACCTATGGACTCTGGATTTTTGATGACAATTAACACAGTAGGTATGGGTATGATATTTAGCATTAATGATCCTCTGCAGTTGCACTGTTTTTGGGATAGAGAGATTCAATAATAACAACAGAAGCATATTAAAATACATATGCATACATTGCATCTGCTAGGTAGACAAACCATTAAGCATCTAATCTCGTGAAGAAAGTCTGAAAGAAGTGTCACTGTATTCTACCATTTTTACAGTAATGAACTGGTTATATGATATAACTAAGATGGCAAGGAAGGTTTCTAGGAGAGCTCACAACAAACAAGCAACATGAAAGTATACTGTGGGTATTCTTCAACAGATTTATTTGACTTCCTTCTGCTTCCCTCTAAGTGTTACATGGCCACCTGCTATGTCTTCTCTTAGAACGGATCACTTAGAACACTGGCATCTGTAAGCAAATTAATGTAGCTGAATAATTTATCTCAATTCATGGATGCCAAATTAGGTGATTTAATATTTTCTGGATTAGGGTTTAATTCTGGATTTTAGGGTTGGTGTGCTGTTACCTATTGGGGAGTGCTATGCACAATTTGCTTATGAAGTCCCAGCATCTGCACCAAGATTGCAGTTACAAAATAGTACAATTTGGCTGTGTATGCATATCACCAATGATGTGGAATTATAGCAGGGGGTTTTTTACTTTTATTTTCTGCCCTGGGTGCTTTAAACAGATTGTGGACAGGAAAACCTTATTAGTTTAACTATGTAGGTGCATTAAGGACAGGCTGCTGGCTTTTGGGCTGGGGAAAAAAAAAAGATAAAATATTCAGATATACACATTCTTTTACATCATGTCCTGTATTCACTGTTGATAGTTATCCAGCACATATCATTCTAGCACAACCAAAGGATACATGGACTCACAATGTAAAAAGAGTTTTAGAAGAGATCTCACAAAAGAAATTTTGAAGGCAGTGAACCTTTTTCGGAGAATCCTTTTAGGAGTGGGGCTGGTAGAAAAAAGAGCAGGGGGTGGAGGTATTTGGCTTTTTGTTTGTCCTCTACCAGGGAGGAAAAATAATAGTGTCACTATGACAAATATAGAAAAAATGCTGGTGGTTTTCCTTTTTTTGCTGTTTTCTTTAAATACGTGGCTTTGTGCATCATCCATTAAGCAGGCAAAAAATATTAATTAAAGACCTCTTGAGTCTTGAGCAGTTGAGTAGATCATGTGCTGTCAAACAAGATAGGGGATAACATGGCATTGACTCAGTTTTAACTTGAATCCTCACGTCCTGTGGCAGCAACATTGACCAGTCCTTATAGAGATTCAGCCCTGGGTTCTTGCCAGTGACATTTGCCACCTACTTGAAGCCTTCATGACTCTTACATTACCTGTTCTGCCTACTTGGGAGATGAAATCTGCAGAACAATTTTATGACTGGGTATCCTAACGTTTCCCTCAAGCCCTAAAGTCTCTGCACCACACATTAAACATTTTCTTTCTATTTAAAATAGCCTAAAAGTGGCTATGATTTAAAATTAGTAGACCATGGTATTCTGTCTTTCTTTATTATGATATGAGGTTACTGCCCTTCAGTAACTGCGCTGCTGGGATTTTTGTAATGCCATGATATGAAAAAGTATTTTTTTTTGGTTTTGGCACTATGACTTTGAGAGTGAATTTCTTTCTATGATTATAAATACACACTATCTAAAAATTGGTTCCAGTGTAGGATTAACCTTTTCTGATTGATGGAAAATTAAGGCTAAAGTTTATCTGAACACCCAAGACAGTCAACATCCGATTCAGACAAATAAAACCCATCACTAAATCTTAGAATGCTGGATGAAATTTGGTAAGAATGAAGAAATTCCTTTCTAACAGTTAGGAACATATTAGGAACATGTAATTTAACTCAAGGATATTGTGGAACAATGAGTCCACTGATACCAGTAAAGTCTGGTGATGTGGACTTATTCAAGTGATGATGTGAAGATTGTAGCAACAACCATCTTTGCAAACCTAGAATGGAATTGACTGGTTTTGGTAGAGGATGATGCTCAGAGACCATAACTCTGACCAGCTGTGGTGAAAAAGGTTGGTCTGAGGAGGGGGAGAGTGGAACACAGCAGCAGAAACTGCACCAAGGAACAAATACAATCCAAGGCCTTTTTGCTAATTTATGTAAAATTTATTAAAAGTTTTCAGTAAAAAGTCTAAGCAAGTAGTTAAACAAATTAAGAATTCTGCTACCATATTTTGAAAAAATCCAACAAACCCAAACTGTTTTCAGCTTTTAATTTGAAATGTTTCTCAATGCTCTTCAATGTTCAAGCACCAAACTAAACAAAGATTGACAATTAGAAGACCAGCATGAAATAGTTTTTACTCTAAACATTTTTTCCCATGCAAATTAGACTTTTAGAACTCTAATTATGCCACAGTTTTGCATGTTTTAATACGTAAATGAATCACGATGTGGCTGAATTCGAAACTTGAAGAGGTCTCTTGAGCAAGACTGAGCTCGATAAACATGTTTAAGCCTGATACTGTTACGGGCTTCTTATAGAATTAAAACCTAAATCTCTGAGGTATTTTACAGCCTTCCTTTCAAAGGTTTCAGAATGCTTTTCTAACAACAGTAATAAAGTAATCCTAAAACACATTCGTGAGACACTTGTCCACAGAAAAGGTTAATACTTGTCAAAGCAAAGTAATCCACTTCCTCAAGGTCAGAGAGCAAACCAGCGGGAGTGGGAACAAAAGAAGCCACTCACTGCACCTTTGCCATCAGATGGGTCTGCTCATCAGGCTATATCCATGGCACTGGCCCGGGTTGTTAAAAGCACTGTACAAAGGTTGCCAACTGGTCAACTCCCAGTGCTAGAGGTAGAAAGCACTTCCAAATTTAGCCAAAGTAATAAAACGTTCCAGTTGCGTACTTTGCAATTGTCCTTTTTGACTCTGAGGTTATGATGAATATTCTTATGCAAAATGTTCTGTCAGCAACTACACCATGCTCTGGCACTTGGCCATTCTTGCTATCAATTCTGCTACCTGTGTACAAAGACACATTACAGGAAGATTAATATTTTTCTGACTGATAAAGCCTCTTAAGTGTGAGGCCAGCAACCAGCTAGGACAGCCTGTTCAGAGCCATTACCAACGCTACACTGAGATGTGCAAGAATTAACCAGTCCTTTTACATGGACCTCCAACAAATTCAAATTCAAAGGCAGCCATAACTTGGAAGAAAAGTAGCATACTAGCATGGATGAAGTAGAATCAAAGAAAACTCTTAGTCTAAGAAAGGGGAACAATGAGAGACGATAGCTAAGTACTACATGGCAACAGAGAATGGGAATATTCAGAGAAACTAACTTAAACCTGCTGAGGCTAATGAGCAAGGCACTTTTTTTGGCTAAAGGACTGATATAAATTCCTCTCCAGGGTGATCTAGCAGAAATTAAATTTAGCCATCATTATGAAGGAACTAAGGCAGCATAGCTTCCCTTTGCAAATCTTGTCCTTCCCTTTATCTCTGCTACAGAATTTTATGTCATGGGGTTGTATTAACTTGTTTTCTTGGACTCATGTTTGCATATTTCCACAAAACTGTCCTTATTTGATCCCTCTGACATTTTACAGGAAAACACAAATGTATGAAACAAGGAGCTCACAGCCTCCTTTCTCATCAGAGCTGCATGCCCCGTTCCCAGAAGCCCAAGTGGAGCATCAGCAGCATTTCACTGTGCCAACTTCCAAACTTAGGGCTCCAGAGATTTTAATAGAACAGTTGAACCAGAAATGATTGATTTATGAGCATCATTTTACCCTAAACTGGCAGGGAAATGTGCAGAAAAACTCAGCTTGTATTTACTCCCCAGGCGATCTTAAAAGCCCTGATGGCACCTAGAGCTTGAGTTGGCAGGAGGGCTGCTCCTTCCAACAGGTTTGGAATTTCACCCTCTGATTTTGGGCTTGATGTTTGCAAGCATGCTAGTTAAAATATTTCTTTCTGTCTGTCCATGGTCAGGCAATAGTAAAAGTTTTTATCTGTTCTTTCAAGAAATAAAACTCTGGTAGGGAAAATAAATGAAGAAAGCTGGGGTTATCGGTACAGAACCAACAGAACGTATGTCTTACCATGTCAGCCAAAAAATATCTGCTTTGTAAATTATGACTGCATGCAAATAATTTGGAGACACCATACATCAGAATCTCTTTCAAGCATCTTTTGAATTCATTTTTCTCCTACCCTGCAAGTTAGTATCATCTCAAGTTTCTACCAATGAAACACCTTTGAGTCAAAGTGACTCCTGATCCTGCAGTAAAATTACATAGGAAGAGTACATCAGCAATCTGCTACAATATTAATATATTAAATCCACTACAGTTTGTTCTGTTACTGTAGAAATAACAAGTTGTTGCACAAAGAGAAGAAAAATATTAACACAAACAAAAAAAAAGGCATTTGAAACTTGCTTTCTAAAGGTAAATTCCAAACAAAATTATGATCCTAAAAATACGATAGCTGAAAGATAACACAAAGAGTCTTATGGAGGGAGAATCTGGAGATGATACTTATTGTTTACAGCAATATTTTGACTTCTTATAAAAATCAGCTTGGAAACTGGTTTTACTTCCAAAATCAAGAACAATCCACATTAGCTGTTAAAATTACTCATGCTAGAAACAAGTGGCTTAACAGAAAAGATACTATCGAGAAATTTCTCTTGCAAAAGCAAATAGCTATGAAAGCTTGCTAGGAGATAAAAATGTCATGGGAAACAGCATATGCATTTTTTGTTGGATGGTTCTTTGGAGTAAACAAAACTCATCCTTATCTCTTTACAAAGGAAACCTCAAACAATCTTTCTACGAATTAGTGGGTAGAATTAGTACAATGAAAAGAATTAATAAAAAATTAATTTTAATTATTTATCAAGTGTGGTATCTCTTTAGGAACAAAAAATTTAAAAAGTATTATATATGTGGAATTCTGCATCTAATTTATTTAGCAGTTTTGTGTGAGACGAAAAACTTCCTGCATACTTGCTCAAAATATTAAATTAAGTACCTTCTATATTAACACGTTTAAAGATTATCAGATAAAGGAATAATGGGAAAGAGCCTCAATACTCACGTTTAGTTTTAAGCTGCTTCTCTTGGTAACTTGCACAGCAAAATGAAGGAAGAAATAATTACACGTCTTCACAGAAACAAGCATTCATCAAGTCCAAAAGAAACAGAGCACTTTGCCAGAGCTATTTGAGGGTCCCATCAGAATTTGCCTGGATGGGGGAAGGCTGAGGGTCAGTTTGTTTCCCTTAGACCTCCTGACATGCAAATATCTGGCTGCCTCACCACTGAATCAAATCATTCTTTGACATACTGTGTTTACAAATTGCAAATACATACCATGTAGGAGGTTCTTAAAGGAACATATTTCTGAGAGTTCTCAAAAGGCAAAAGGCATTTCTGTTAAAAAACAAAACCGTTCAGTGCAAGGAAAAAAGGAAAGTAAGATGGAACATTATTCATCTCCAGATATACACTGGTCCATACATAATGAATTCAAAAGACCTCATGTGGGCTCGTAAATCAGAAAAGAAAAAGTAAAGTTGCAATTACTAAAGTCTGATTGTTGTGTACAGGAAATTGGAGGGCAGGGAAAAACCTCCTCCAGTTTCAGGAAAGACGTTCAGGGACACAGCAGAACTCAGAAGTTCTGACACTTAAGTGTTTTCTGGGCTGTGATAATTTGCTGCTCTTCCAGCAGGTGGGAAGGTGTTCACATAGGATTACCATCGGAGTGGCAGCAATGGGCTCCTCTAGTCTCTCAGCATTTCCCAGTTCTGGCCTTTGAATGACAGCCACCTTTACTTTCTGCTTGGACCCAACAGGGGCCAGCTTTCACAGACAGGCTCCTGCATGCACAGAGCGTTCAGAGGTCCTTGCACTTTGCATAAGACTCTATGCAGACCCTTAATCAAACACAGCTGAAAGTAAGGATATTGTGTTCATTTAAAAAAGCAGGCTGCAGTTAGGCAGAGTGAAGAAAGGATGGCTGCTTGTGGTATGAACCATGACTGACCTCCAGGCAGATTTTTCCACAACCAGGAGCCAATAGATCTGAATCACTCAGTCTATAACGTCAAGTGGGTGGGAGCTGTTTTGTGTCGCAGATAGACGAAAGAAGGAAATGTCTGAATGGTTTAAATATGTATTACGGTATCTGAGTACTTCGGTAAAATTGCCAAATCTGGACATGTTCTGGAGGTTATGTGTGTCTAGATAGTGTCTCACAGTTAAGACTGATCCTCTGACTACTATTGCCAAGAACTGATGATCTCTGCTTGTGGTCTTGTTAAACATCTCCAGACACTTAATCATCACTTAAACAAGATTGATTTCTTTCCTCCTATTTTTATTTGTGCTATAAGCTTTATTTATACCAAGCACCTTTCATTTCAAGCCTGTGATTTTAGCAGATTGAGGAGAGAGAGCACGAGTTAAGTGTGAATTTGAGTCTAGAATGAGAATAGTGAATAGTTTTCTGTTGTGTTTACTTCCAGAAAGAAAAAACTGATAGTATAAGTCTTAACCAAGTACCTTTTCAAGTTCATAAAGCAGATCAAGACAGAAGTATCTCCTTAGCAGATCTGTTGAAAGAGCTAATGGCACTTAGAAATACTTCTAACACAATACGTTCTTTCCGTGAAGGACGACAAGTTCAGACACGTCCTACAGCACATCACTTTCCTTATGCTTCAAAGACTACACTCAATTTTGTCTCAACAGTAGATAGAGATAATAACTGCATTAGCAGAAGACAGGCCCAGAGAAACATTTAAAACAGAATCAGGGTTTTTCCCAACAGGTACAAATTAAGTACAAATGAGGAGGTCAACAAAAGTTCTGTTGTTTCTTCAATCAGTTTGATGATGTCTCTTGCAGCTCTCGCATCTCCTCCAGAACTTCCTGAAATATAAAGCAGCTTATTTTATCTGTCTCCCAATACGACCTGTCTTGACCTACCTTCCTCTTCATGTTGAGGGTTTGGGAAATTCATCAAGCAAATAGTGGTTCTCTTTAAACTACTCAAGTTACTCTTTCCAATTTAGAATATTCACTTTTTAAAAAAACAAAACCTCAAAGAGATGGCATTCCTTAAGAATTCCTAAAGAAAAACCTTGTTCTCCTGACTAAATATCTTTGGCATTTACTGAATATGTTCCATTATTTAGGCTACCAGTATCTATAATAAAGTACAATTGTTGTTCAAAAAGTTTGGGCAGTATGGATTTGGAGGCTCAGAAAGCACTCAAAGGAGAAATACTACATGCCTTGTTCTTATATTCCTCTCTAAGTGTCCACTTTTGGCCTCTGCTGGAGACATAATACTGGGTTACACTGACCATCAGTCTGACCCACTAACGTCACTCTTCTGTCATCTGCAAGAGTACTAAACTTCCTGTTAAACAAGAAACCCCAATCTACCCAGATTTGTAGAAATTTCCATTTTCTTGGCCTACTGTTGCTTACTAGGAAAAACATTCAAGGAACAACCCCTGCTTGAGTAGCCTTACTCATGAGCCTACACAGAGAACAGAACTACTGTAGTTTTATCTGAACAAGCTCTTAGATGGATTCATGCAGAGAACAAAATCCAGTGGTATTATTTAGAAACCTGGGCCAAATTTTTCTAAGAAGCTGTGAAACAAGCGTTGAAAGTTCTAACAGAGGAACAATTTGCTTATTTCCAGCAGATCTGCAAGTAACCAACTACAAATGTCATTCCAAAGAAGGAAAGGCAAGGCTGTTGCTGAGACAGGCATTACTCTACCTATGGCTAATGCACCCACTCCAATCTGAGAATAGCAGCAAACAAGGTTATGAAAAGAACATTTTTAAGTGCTTGTGTATAGATACATACATACATCTATACAGGTCAGTTTATGAGTCTAAATATAATGGTGGTCTTTAGACACCATAAGTGAAGGGCATGAGAGGCTAACCCTAACACTTGAAACCAGAGTAAAAGTGTTAATTTGTATACTTTGCAGTGCCTTTCATTTTCCTAGATATTCCAAAGAGCATTTTTGTTTCGTGAACTGCACCTCTGATTTGTAAAACAAGATTACTCTTCCTCCCACATACATTCCTCCTAGGGAGAGGAAAAAACCCATGAATTAGCAAAATTCCTTTCTTTTCTCTTTCAAAAGATATACTTCTGTATCATCAACGAAAGACTGAATTTCCAAATCAACAAAAAATACCTGGGAGAGTTTTCCAACCATGTCTCCTTGAATTCTGTTAGTAGCTAGAAGATATCTCTGAACTGTAGTGCTTCCATTGTATCTATTTCAAAGAATCTATTTTTTTAATCCTTCTTATAAAATAGGCTGTAATATAGCAAGCTGAACACATGATAGAGTAAATTCTGTAGTAAGTTCGTAATTATACCAGCATAAAACTGTATCAAACAAAAATACAGGGACACTCAGAATGGTGTTTTAAGTCTAACAGTGCATATTACCAATTGCTGTTTGAAAGCTGCAAGTTGCAAGATGATCAAACACTGGTGAAGTCAACAGAATGCGCTTTAAATACTTCATCATTTAATGTTATTAAAATAATTTCTTATTTGCATACAGAATTTCATATGGCGTATTATTTACAAAACAGCTCAATGTCATATAAAATTGTTTACATTCATTATAGGAACTTATTAATTATTCTGGCTAAATAACACGAAATCAACCCTATTCCCCGTATACGAATTATTTCTTAAACAAAGGTCAACAACCTGAATATTTTCCATATTTTATTCCTCATTGTCTTTTACTGTCAGCTGTTATAACCTTCAGCCAAGGAAAGAGAAACAACTATCTTTGCTTCTGCCTCACAACTCCGAATTGTTTTGCCTTATGGCTGATAAAAGATCAGCATTGGCATTACTGCCTTTTAAATGTGTGTAAAATTCTATCATTTATATCACCAAAATTACCTTAACATTTGTTACTCTGTTAGTGGGGTCCCATACCTCTTCAACTTTCACTTGTTGCCATTTCAGGCTTGGGTATGTTTATGATTAAGCTCACAGAATATGTGAATTGTTGCAAAACAGAAATACTTGAATGAAGCAGAATTTGCACAGAATTTGCTCTCTTTCAGCATAAATTTTGGCAAGAATGGGTGAATGACATTTTTAGTGAAAAGAAAGCTATTTCATCTCGTATTACTCAACCTTGATGTTATGCAAACCCCTGAAATTACACACATGAAATCAATGGGTATTACTGAAGTAATAGAACTTATATATTTCCAGTTGGAAAATTATCTTCTCTTAAAAATAAGTTAGTAGTATATTTGCCATACAAGAATTATGCCATTAATAGTGACCGAACTCCATTTTTCACATTTTTGCTCTTTCCTGAAGACATAAAGTACTGCTCATGTAAAAATAAGGCTGGCAAAAAACTTGAGGGAAGCAACGTTTCTGTCTATGAAGTTTATGCAGAGATCATTAACTAAATTCTTTTCAAGAAACTCAGGATAAACAGGACACCACAAGTTCTCTCAAGAGCTGACAGAGTGTAAACAAATGCTTCTATCGGCTATGGGAACTGGACCAAGCACTCAACAAGTCTGCTGACCGAACACCTGGCATGTACAATATGGCAAATGTAACAGTATTTATCTGCTCCCAAAATGCCAATGCAAGTGTGTCACGTCCTCTGTCTGAATTTCAAGTTTTAAACGAACAGCTATTTCAGACATTAGCAGAATACATCAGTAGTATGAGTGTGCTGATGTTCATGAACTTTCAGTACATTTTGAAACTCACATTAGTAGTGGGTCACTTCCCTTAAGTTTATCGACATCCACTTGTACTCAAAATGTTTTTACTACTGCAGTCCAGTGAACAGAAGCTGAAAACATCCACTAATGATACCAGAGTAAAGATGGCCTTCGCTGGTATGCTCTTAGGTATCAGAGTATGTTTAAAAATCAGTATTTGAAATTAAGATAGACAGGCTTACAGACACTTATACGCAATCCTTATCTCACTACAAATCCAAATCAGGGAAGTAAAACTATCAGCCTGTGTGTATATGGAACAAAATACACTGTTATTTGAAGAGTAATTTCCTGAGGCCTCATATGAAGATGCCAATTAAAACCCACTGGTTTCGTACCCAAAGTGTCCACAACTGTGTTCTGCCACATCTACATTAATGTGTGTTAAAAGTACACTGTAGTAGTAACAAAACTCCATTTGCCACCGTCACCCAGCAACTGTGCTCCCTGGCTGTGATTTGCAAACTACTAGAAGCCAAATTCTAACGTCTGTCAAGCATTTTCTGTTGTCCCTTTTTTCCAGCATAAAAGAAAATAAAATCTGACTCTATCATGGAGGTGGATGCGCTGAATAATAGTTTTATTCCTCTGTTCCAGAAAATTTCCTAGGTCTGAGAACAAGATCTTTGATAGAGGTAGTGATTTCCTGGAGCTCTTTTCGAATGCTTTCTGCTCCTTCCTCCTCTTCCATGTTATCTTTTGTGTCACTGTCTCCATGTTCAGTTTTCTTAGTCTGGCTGGTCAATTGTTTCACCACTAATCCGTGGTATTTGACTAAAAGTGAATGCTGATCCTGAGGGCAGAAAAAGGGAACAAAACCAGGGGATATTAATGTTACAGAGAAGGTAGACAGACCTATAATTAAAGATTTAATTTTTTAAAAAGCATTCTCCCATTCTTGGGTAAAGAGAGTTAGCGATACATAAATATATTTCCAACGAAGTATTTGACAACCTAAATTCTGACAGACATTCAAAGAGGCAGAAAACTGAAAGTACATCCATGCTGAAAAACAGGACAACTAACTACTGAAGCATGAAAGCAATACAGTTAGTAAACATCATTAGTTTTAGCAGTATAAAATACAGAATTTCAACGTATTTGCTCTTGAAGAGGTACATCTTTCTTTAAAACTGGATTAGAAAAGTTTAAAAAGCAACCATGCTGTAGCTCAGAGGAAAGACATAAAAATGTTCAGTTACAAGAACTGTAACATCCCCCAAGATAGAGCTGTCTCTATGGATAAAGGCAAAGGACTAATAACAGACTGATTTTTATTTCTATAAAAAAAAATTTTGATGACAGATCCCTGAAACGATAGGTCTGAAATACAGTACAGATCAGAGGAATTGTATATCCTGTACTTAAAGTAATGTTTATATATGAAACCCAATGGTGTCAGGTTTATGCAGCAAAAATAGTGTAAGGCACAACTTTCATGTTCTGTTGGAGAAAAAAAGGTAATTTCCCCTTAAAAAGCTAGAAAAGGATACCTCTGGGATCTTGCCACTTAGGAAATTAATGATCTGTGGTACTGATCTTCCTGGTGCATGAAGCATACAGTGAGTTGAAAACTGAAATAACAATACTGATGTCAGGTGCAGAACAAGAGCTGGATCTTCTGTGACTTTGAGCTGTTCTATCAGAGCTTGTCTGTGCTGAAACAGGACCTGCCTAAGGAACAAGAATATATTAAACAGAAACATGATTCTATGATACAGTAGTTGATCACAGATGCTAAAACTTATCTAACATCAATTAATTTTAATTTTCTCCTCTAACTGACCATTTATTTATGTGAAATTCAGTAATATTAATTTAAAAAAAGCTATCACCAGCATAGCTCAGATTTTGAAAGACCCCTAGAGAATTTATACACTATACTGCAGAAAGCAGTGAGTCAAGAAAATTAGTTAAATGTAAATTCTCCTCTCCTCCTTCTCCCATGGATTTAGGACTTTCTATTTTTCAGTTAAGCAGTTCAGAAAGAAGGACTGCCTCTTACTTACACAGTCAGTGTGACTGCTGCCATACTAACCATCCAGCATTTGTGCACCAATATAGCTACGTTTCATAGAATAAATAAAATTAAGGTACCTTTCCTTCTTTTTGTCTCCTTTTTTCACCATAATACCACAAATATCCACTGCAGAATCAAGGCACGAAAGAAAATCTTCTATACTCTGTTAAAAATAATATAAATATTTAACCTGTGTTAGCAGATTATAAAAACGTTTAACTACTGTTCACAATTAATCACACAAAAAATGACTGTGAATACACTTGAAATAAACTATAGAAAAAAAAGAGAAAGTAACGTGTATTTAATAGAAATTACCTTTGTTCATCTTACAACAGTTCATATACTTAAATACTAACCCAAACTGTAATTCATTTATCTTGGAAATGAAATTATAAAAAAGTGAATACAGGTTCTAGAATTATTTACAGATATATTTTTTATTAAGAAACACCTCAGTATGGCCTTTTGCATAAAAGAATTAATAAATAACTCTCCTTGTGCCTACACTGCCATAATCTGAATGTTTGGGGTTTTTTTAAATATCCATAATTTTACTAGTTAGGAAATACATGGGAGAACAATCAAGAACTTTGGGAACAATATACAAGAAACATCAACCACTTTACACTGGAGATTCTCTCAGTTTTCACTCTTCTCACCTGCCCATGAAAGGCACACTGGATTCCATCTGGCAGCAAAGAGCCAAAGGTGACTATCAGTATCAAAATGCAAGATCACCTTTTCATCTCTGAAAATTCACAGATATGAAAACACACTTTCTCTCACTGCCTTACACAAATTCAAATTATTATTCTGCCTTCATCCTTCATGGCAGCAGTGGTTATGTACTACACTATGTGTGTCAGCTATTTATTAGAACTGTATCAGCAGAACAGAAAATCTGAACTTGGATTCACTTTACCTTGCCATTCAGAGAAGTATGCAGTTTAGTTAAAGGACCTTTGGTATCTTCTGGCAGTTTACCTAAAATCTTGATTCTGCCCTGTATGGGACAAGAATGGAAATAATCTGTAATATTAATTATCTTTTTAGATTAGGCATATTTCAACTGAAGCAAGTACTTAGTGCACAAAGTACACTTGAGACTGTTAGAAAGGAACTGTTGTATCTGTTGATCTACTTGAGACTGTTAGAAAGGAACTGTTGTATCTGTACCTCACTTGTGATTGTAGAGTAATTTTCTGTTGTCATCATTGACTCAGATGCCAAGAAGTTGAAAACCAGATTGGTAATGTCTGTACACATGGTCTTCAACAGGTGTTTGGCAAGGTTAGTCTGAGTATCATCTGTTAAAAGAAGTGATTAAAGTAACTTATTATAGTTATCTGATTCCTATGATATTATCCCAGCACTTTCTAAACTGGAGACTCTATCAACCATGAGCAGTATGAGAAAGTTGTCTGGATACATAAAGCTACCATCCCTTGTTTGCTGTAACATTCTTGTGGAACATTCTTCAGTGAAAAATGTGAGCTTTCAAGTCTGTAAGAACATTTTAATGCGTTGCTAGTATTTCACAGGTGTATCTGTATAAGCAGTAAACTAGTCCTTGTACAGTCAATCCTCCTGAACCACTCCTATTGATCAAGTCAAAGTATGCAAAGGAAAATTCTGCAGGACAAGCAGTTAAGCAGAACAACAGGCATGTAACTTTAAGACTGACATACTGGAATTTGTAAAAAAAAGAGGCTACAGAATACATGTCCAAGAAAAAAGGCTAATGGGAAATAATTCCATATATTCCAAAATATAGGAGTATCAGGTTGTTTTGCTAGTGTTTCCTTCTGCTAGAAGTTTTCCACAGGGAAAATTCTAGAAGAAAGCTGAATACAGCAGAGAATCTTGGAAATGTCTACAGTATTTTCCTAATGCTAACTTTTCTGCCACACCATGCGAAGTAACCCCCTGCAAAACTAATCTACAACTTTCTGACAGACTATCCTCAAGCAGCAGCTATGTTCAGTATCAAACCTATGAGGTTTAAACAGCAGCTTCTTAGAATCAGGTGGTATTCAATTCTTTCATTAGTGGCACAGCTGACAGAATAAAGTGAGCTTACTAATTTTTTCATTTTTTTTTTTACCTAGACAGTGAAAAATTGGAAGGAATGCAAACAGTTGGGAAAGAAAGACAAGAACACAGTTACCTTGACATACGATATAACAGAATACAGATATGAAATAAAGACAATGTATTTCAATAAATGTGCAAAGCAATGCACTTCAGCATAACAGCAGTGTTAGGCATACTAAACACATCTCAAGTTTTTTTTTTTAGATTTTCCTTTTTAAACTCTTGCTCCTGTCTGACCTTTAATGTGGATTCTGGAATAAATTTAACACCCGTGAAGGAGCATATTAATTTTTCAAACTATGTATTTTGTACCTGTGAAATGCTTTGTTCCCTTTTCAAATAACCAAATGTTGTTGTACAAGTTTGAGAATTCCTCCTGCAAGTCCTTCATAGCCTGTCTTCTGTTAGCTCCAGAGGAAGATGTTGAAGACGTGAAAACAGAACGCACCACTTCCTGGTAAGTTTTTGTCAAAGGTCTTAGAACAGGAAAGAAGAAAGGAGAAAACATTGAGCAAAGTGTGAAACTGTACAAGGTTTTCCCAAATACATCAGCAACAGAGAAAACTACCTCATTATGTAGTAAATGACTGGGACACGAACGCTACAGAATGGCAAGATAAACAAAAAGCAAATAATGGAAATCAGAAAAGAAACCCACAAGGAAATTAAAGTGTACTTAATGGCAGATGTACTAATGTTATAGTATGTGTGGTACGTAACTGTATGCCAAGGTTTTAACTCTTAGCAACTCCTCAAGGGGAACAAGGTGAAAGATAAAAGGATTTCCAGAAGCAATACTATTCACAAACTTCTTCTGGACAAATTTCTAAAGATGCAGTTACTACTGCACTCCCAAGTTTATTCACGCTTGGCTATTACAGTCTTATCATGTTCCTTTTACTCTGAACATACATATCCTCTCTGGTATGGAACATCTTTTAAAAGAAGTTACTGATCTTTGCATAGCTCAGTTTGCTGACATAACTTACTACCCAGTTCTTGTGGGTACCAGCAGAGACACAGACACCAGGAAACATGAACATATACTAAAGGCTGTCCAGAAGATGGGAGTGGTGAAACCCCAGCATGGATCAGTGTAAGGTGGTGGAAATACACCCATGAAGCTGAAAATAAGCTCGCAGGACCATGCTAAACAGAAGCACATTACTGTGTCAGCACAGCTTTCTAATACCTAAGACAGGTGTAACATGGAGCTGTACAGAAAAAGAATATTGTGGTTCACTTCTACCAGCAAAGCACTTTTTTCTAAGCAAGAAAACAGACTGAAGTGTAGGTTCATCCGGAGGGAATCACAAATTTTCTAACTCCAGCTATTGAAATTACCTTCTTAGATGTTCAGCAATTTCTGTAATAAGCTCTTCAGGGCAATCCTGCATGCGGGTCTTTAAAACATCCTCAATTTCCTCTTGTGACATGAAAGGGAACTCCGGCTTCTTATTCCTACCTGTAGTGGCCATGAACAACGCTCACTGAGAAAACATCCCATTTAGTATTGCTGCAATTACTCTGTGGCATGAGACACTGGAAAACCTCATAGTCCAAACACCACAGAAGAAATGCATTATCAACAGTAGAAAAAAGGGGACGATTATAGATGACAGTTGAATTTTACATATATGAAAAACTGACAAAATTTCTCTTTTGATCACTTAGAAGTTCCTGTAATAGACAACTTAAGTAGTGTATGAGGATATGCATTTTTGGTGATACTTTTTTTCAGTCTCCTTGGCCCATTAGTTTAGAAACCATAATGTCACCAAGACTGAATAGATTTTAAAATGCCAAAACTGAATAGAGTGTTCCTACTTGAAGGATTTCACAGGGTTGCTGTTTTTGTTTTTTTAAACTCCATTTAGTAAGGTACATGATCACGTAACACAGTATCATAAACTTGAGGTTACAGTATAAAATCTGAAACACGATAAAACAATAACATTAAACCAGACAAGGTGTTCCAGTAATAAAATCAACTTATATGCATACAATTTAGTGCATCTCTATTTCGGTTTTGAACAAAACATGAAGTTTTCCTGGGTGTTTTACACATAAGAATGAGATTAGAATGAGGACAGAGAACCAGAAAAGGACATGTTCCAGATGCACCTTAAAACAGGGTTATTCTGCACATAAAGTAACTGAATGTATGGAGATCAATGATGTTCCTTGTTGTGCCACAGTAGTAACGAACATACAAGGTTCTTATAAACAAGTGAAAAGGGAGGTCAAATCAGGTTTTAAAAAGGATCTTATTTACATTTGAATGGTTTCATCTGATTTTACCTTGAGATTGTGGTTCTAGCTATTTATTATAATACAGCAATACAAGCAGCAATAAGGGTAAAACAGAAAGCCTACACAAAAAAAAAGTGACTGAACACCGTTTTACTCAGTGACTGAGCAGTCCTGAAAAATAATTCCATTTTTATGTGAATTACAGTACTCTGTGAGAGCAGTATCAAACAAAATTACTATACTGTACTTCACACTTCAAGTATCATGTTTAAAAGTATTTCTCAGTCAGTACTGAAAGTCTGGACACTACATATAAAATGGAAGCACACATTTCTGGTTCTCCATCGAACAAAAGAAAGAACACAATGGCTTCATTTGCAACTACTGTTTGCTCTAAATCTAACAGTGTTGGCTTTTGCTTCTTAGCAAGTAATTCATGCTCCTTCTTGTAATAGTGAAGGTAGAGAAATAGGCACCAATAAGAAGTGATATTAAAACTATCAAAACATTAGTTTTGACTGAATACTTTATCCCTATGAAGAAAAACTGTTCAGATTGCTATGATTTGTTAATTTAGGCCATTCATTTATCATACACAATGCAGCAGGTGTTACAAAATCAAGTGTAACATTCACCCCAAAATCTAAGGCATTTCCTACATAAAATAAAAATAAAATATAAAATGATACTATTTCCATGACTTAAATCTCTTTTTTAAAGACTAAGTGAACATGGTATGTCCATTTCATTTAAATAGCAGCATCATATCCATTGATACAATTTTAACTAAATAGTGTTCCTCTCTTCTTTGACATTTTACCTGACCTTATCCAAACAGTGGGGGAAGAACAGACACGTAGAAAAAAAAGCAAGTAGTAAAACCATGTTGAATAGATATGAATAGATAGTGCCTAAAATAAAATGACGAACCTGTGGCAGTCCCTTGTGACTCTTCATCGCTGTCAGCATCCTTTCTGCCTTTCTTCTTGGTTTTCTTAATCTTTATTTCTCTGGCATTCCCACCGCCTCCTCCTCTCACGCTTCCACTGCCCTCTGGTGGGGAATTACTTGCTTAGTACACAGGAAAGTTGTAGCACTTTAAAAGTTTACAATACCACGGTAATTTATCTGTGTTACTTGTTAATGCTGGATTGAAAACCACAACGTGACTCTAAACACAACCGAAAAAACATATTCCACAATCTTAGGGCCGTAACTTTCATTCTTAAGAAAAAAAGGCAACTGAGGCAAAGCTTTGTTTAAGCTAATGTCATTAATAAACACAAACACTAATACCAAATGCAGATATAATTTAAAAAAAAAAAAAGCACAGTGTCTTCCTTCAGCTAAAAACAGATGACAGACCAGAGTCCATAATGTAATGGGGGATTTTCTGTTGGCTGAAAATAGCATCTTAGTAAGCATTTAGCATTTTTATTCAATGATGCTAAATAACTGAGCTTGTCAAAAATATTTCAGATAATGAAACTTTGTTAATTTTCAGAGAAAGAATCCTACACTATAAGCATTTATGCAAAATATTCTTGGAAGCACACATTCAATTAACTGGAGCACTCAATCTTTGTCGACTTTTCCTAGATGACTACAGAGCAATGGGATGTTCCAGTTCTGACACACACAACAAATTACTTTTTTCAGAAGTCCTGCAATCAATGTATTCAACTGCAGACAGAATCTCAATTTGCTATACAGTCCCTCTCCACAAGGCAAGCTGTTCTGCTCTTTATTCCCTTTTTCATGGCCTCTTCCATTATTTTTTCACTTGGAAGAAATTTAAACTCCATGGAGGAATTTAAATTCCATGGTGCCTTACATACACTATGCCTTGAGAAAGTAGGTATTTTTTCCATTTAAATATGGTCCAAGATTTCAAGTAACTACGTTATGTAACTACTACTGTTTAAGAAAAGGAAACAAAAAGACAAGATGCTACTACTTATAAAGCTAACTGCATCTGTTACATGCCATAGATGGATCCTTAAGCATCACTTTGCAGGAACAGCCAAAAAAAATTGGTGCTTTTCCCAAGCTTGTTTGAAATGTGACTGCATTACAGTAACTACATTACATAAAACTGCTATGTTGGGGTGTTTTTAGGTAACGCACATTAACAGTCCATAATAAAACATTTCAGGGTAGTGCTTGCTGATGGTGCAGCATGTTACCTGTGGATATGAATTTGTCTAGACACATAGTACAGGCTCAGTAGAGTCTCACTCCTCAGAGGGCTGGAAACTGAAGTCATTCTATTATGACAGTTCAATAAAGTTCAAGCTTCTCTACCTCAGCTATGGCCTAGAAAAATCTGCCATCTCTTGTGGCAAGAATAAGTTTAATTTCCATGTCAACTCAGGCCCACTCATGCTTTTTTTTAAGAGTAGAATGTTCTATTTTGCAGATGAGTATATTGAATTAAGGCAGATGCATCAGTGCTCTAATTCTCTTACTTTCAGTAGCACAGTAACACGCTGCACGTGAGTTCAACATAGATTGTTGTGTTGTAACAACACAAGAGCCACATAAAGTTTTTGGGACTCACAGTCTTCAGACTGAATACTGTTTTAAAAATCAGAAAGATTTCAGAGGGTTAAACCCACACATTTTTATTCTTCCTTCAATTGAAATCTATTCCAAACAGTCACCACACAAATGGAGTAAGGTTTGGGATTAATTTAACCCAGAATATACCTCAAAGTAAACTGTCTTAATCTCCAAGTAACTGTTACACGTGCAAACAACAGAAAATTCTATGGCATGGTTTTCTCAGAAAAGATGTCAAGTATTCTTCAAAAAAACCTCCCAAAACTCATTCTCAATTTAGACAAAGTTATTTTGGACTTAACATCTCAAGACTAATAATAAGAAATACATTCATTTTCCTGGATCCCTGAAAATTGGAGACTAAAAGTGTATCTATACTGTGTAATAAAACATGGCACAGAGGTCCCTGAGGTATTACTGGTTTTATTCAGTCTTATGTGATCATACTGTATAAAATAATAAATGAATACAGGATTCCTTGCTTCTGGAAACAGTTACCTTGTGTTGAACTAACTCAAGAGACCTTTATGGTACTACCTCTGCATTTCTAAGTCTGAAATTAGTTCTCATGGGCATAGCTGAGATGTATCCACACCCACAGTATAATGGTAAGTGGTTGGATCATTTCTTAAATATCTTAAGCAACGGATTGGAAGCATTTAATAGACTACAAAATATACTAACTTTATATTTAGTATTTCCAAGACAAAACAAGTTTGTTTGGTCTTTTTTGCTTAAGCTATATATTGATGTTTTTACCTGTTGCTTTCTTTCTTCTTTCATCCTTTTTGTCTTTTTTATTAGCATATGAGTTCTCTAAACAAGAAGCCTGTTTTAAATCTTCTTCAGTGATTAAATTAACAGGGTTGTTTTTAATTTCCTAAAATGAAGAACATGCACTTCATAGCAAAAAGATACACACAGCAATGGAAGAAACACACAGAAACATTTTAAGCCATTTGCCATTTTCAAGTACACTAATCAAACACCATGTTTTCCAAGTGCAACACACGAAGAGACAAACTGTTAGTGAGACTGTGCTTCCTGAGTGCACCAGAATATACATTAAATTACACCCATTAAATATAGAAACCTGCAGTTCATTTGTTTTGCTTTTTCTCCAGTTGAATTTCAGATGAGATGTACAGAAATGGTAACAGCGACTAGGAAGTCACATCAGCTTTACCCCAACACTCAATGTGCACTGCATCTTGACCAATAAAAAACCTACTGTACCTTTTCAGCTTTCTGTTGCATCAGATCAGAAAAGAGGTCAGCACAGGTGCTTAGAAATTTCTCACTGACTGCAATGGTGTCACTGAAGACTAAACCTGAAGAGCTTTTGTTCAAAGATCTCATCACTTGCTGAAGCAAAATCCCAACATCTTCCACTGACAATGAGCTGGGCAGAAGAGTCTAGGGTAAAGAAAATCAAAATACAATAACCTTGTATGTAGATAAACAGAATACAGATGTGCCATTTGACATCTGCTAACTATTTAGAAAACATTGCACTTTTCAAATTAAGGTAGTAATTTAAGAGTACACACTATTTAAAATATTCTAGCATCGCAAATCAACATTGCTCTAGAAATACGTGTTACCTCTGGGCAAATGCATGGCAACGTCATCAAAATGAAGCTCAACAGCTACGGAGCAACACCAAACAACAGCAGGACTTAAGAGCAACAAGGTAGTGCTGCAAGGCCTAAAATTAGGACTTAGCCAGGACAAAGTGGCTGAGATTCCACTGCTCACCAAAAGCGTCATAAGCATTCAGTTCAGACACTTTCCCAAAAAAAAATAAAGCCCAACAGAAATATATTGCTCTCTAGCAGAGTACTTTTGCACTAGTTTTGAAATGAAAGTTAGTCTTACATAGTTACAAACTGAATGCCAGTATGTTCTTCCCCTGTTTTTGTTCAGATCAAATCAAATGCAAATAATGCCCTTTTACTTGTCATTTTACTTAAACTGAATTTTCTTCTTTGACAACATGGAATCTCATTATACATATGTGTAGTTTTAATAAAGTATCATTTGACACAAAAATAAGAAAAAAGAAAGAAATCCAACGACAGCAACAACT
>QWTY01032306.1:4010-19002 GCA_008033365.1 Pseudorectes ferrugineus | reverse complement strand
GTGCAACCTGTGGTACTACTGAGCATCAGATGCTTCTACATCTAATTGAGGTTTCACATAAAGTAACAGCTTTGGCTTGATACACCTTTATCCATCTGTTCAGAGTAGTTTTAGAGGGGTAGAGGTTTGGAGGGATTACTCTGATGTTTCCATTCCTGTAGCCTTCTCTCATTTCTTCTGCATCTTTCTGCTGTGCTTTTTTTCATCTCAAGGAAAAGGCCAAGCTCAAAACCTAACTCAGAATTTCAACAGGGCTTCAAAGAGGGCTTCACTAATCCTACCCATCCCACGACAAATTTTTGTATTTCTGTGCACAGTTTGAATGTCCAGAATGGCTCTGTGGAGGGGGAAGGATCATTCCTTTGCCAAGAGCTCTTGCCAGGAATTGACGTTTTCTCAGTAGATTTGTACACTTTATGTCTAGTGGGGACAAAGAATCCTGGTAGCATAACTAAGCTGCAGAAATTAACATCAGGAAGATTTAAAATTTGGGCCCAAAGAGTCCTGAAAGTTAAAGAGAAAATTAACCAGGCCTTATTTTCAGGTTCAAAAAAGGATAAAGTTTGTAGTACTTTACAAGCAAGACTGCATCATGTTTCTGCATCTGAATGTAGCTTCTATTATAAAGAAAATTCATAATGATTAGAGTGTTGTGGGCTGGATTCATTAAAGGGATTAGCTTGTCTTTGGGCATATGTGTTTATGTAGCTCTGAGCGTGATATGTGTATATAAATCTATTCCCACACAGAAGACTTTGTTAGCTTTAACTTGAGATTGCTTGACAACATAGCCCACCAACACAACCTGTAAGGAGGGGGGAAAAGCAAAGCTGTTCTTCCCTGTATTCCTCACTCTATGTTGTATTCATTAATTATGTCTAATTACTCTCTCTGTGCATTATGCAGAAACTCTGCAGCTCTTTTCATTCGGGATGATAGGAAAGCAGTTCAGACTTCGACCTAATTTCCTGAATATATGGTCATGATTTTTTTCTGGTGATGGCTGAAGGTGTTATCAATGACATGATATGTTCTCCCACGCCTTATTTTTCGTGGTTTGTAAGCTTACTGGCTTTGTATCTTCGCCTACTTTTGTGAGACAGGACTGCAGATGGAATTTGTCAAAGGAAATCATCTTGAGTTGCGGTGTTTTGAAAATGTCAGTGTATCACATTGGTCTTGTTTTGTTCTTAATTTGCCTGTATTTACATCAAATTCCGCTCTGCTTTTAATATGTTCTGAGAGTATATAATAGTTATTTGTGATAATAGTGACATGGATGGTGGAACACCTGAGCTTGGTGAGTAGTGCCAATGCTTTACCAGGATAAATGCTGTGGGCAGTTCTGAATGTGATAACACCTAAAGAATCATTCAGTCCAAATATAACTCCCCTTTAAGGGTTCTCCCTTCCTATTATTTCATTTCTACTTGCTTTGCAGAACATATCCTAACCTGTGATTGGCATTCTCAGAAGCTTATCTTTGCCAGGAGAACATGGCCATATCCATCAATTGAAGGATTGTTCCCTAGTGGCTTATCTAATAAAACTTTTTTTTTTTCTGGAAATGTCACATACATATAAGGGCCAAAGATCATTTGGCATCTCTGCCAGACCCCCTCCATCACGCTACGTTTACTGTCACAAGACGTTTAGTTTCATAAGAGAGCAGCTGTGCCAACTATTCCTAACAAAAATTGAGTACCAGTCAAAACTGCTTTGACTGAAAAACATGCCACAGGATCATAAAAATCTTGCAAATGTGCCTCAGAAGTCAGCAACTGCTACTGCTCCCATTCTGTCTGGAGAATGGGTGGGCTTTCCCTCGGGTTACCAGTGCTCTACTTCATGTTACTCTTGTGCATTTGCCAGGAATCGTGTGTAGCAGTTTCCTTGGCTACTGGAAATCAGCAAAAGGACTTTGCTATGGCCAAAGACCTCCTTTCCTAAAACACAGGAAGGCTGTGAGGCTGCTACATCTATAACACACGGTTTTTGCTAATGAATGGAACAATTTCATTTGAGGATAATGGATTTTTATGGAATTACAAAGTATTGCAATGTTGGCATCTGGATTTATCATTTTATTTAAACCACGCAGAGGGAATTCATTATATCAATCTAATCTAGTCAGTTTGTTTATCTATTCTGTGACACACTGAAGTACAAGTTACCTGGGCTGGGATAGGTAGGTGTGTCACTTCTGGGTCCTTTTTCTTACCTTCCTGCTTATATGCATACTACATGTCAAGATGGAAGATGAATTATGTGTTCTTTAGTCTGTCCATACATTAGCTCTACCTAATTTCTCTTGCTCTTTCCAGGTCTCGAATTCCTTTCACCCGTTGATTGGTAACCATGGTGCTTATAATGTGCTGCAATTATAAATTGGAATGTACCAGCACAGAGTAATTTATGCAAAAGTAATTACTTAAATGACTCTTCATTATATTGCAATCAAATCCTAGATGCTCTGGTATAGATGTTACATATCCGATCTCAGCATGCTACTTAAAGTCTTTTGAGTCGAATTCTGAAACGATGTAAATCACTGCAGTTCATCTATACAGCTCTAGTGCTTTGAAAAGGGCTGCACAGACCAGTACGGCTATAAAAGAAAAGAATTTGAACTTATAAACCAACACAGAAAGGTAGATTTGAGTGAGCCTAAAGCACTCTCAGAACAATAGTCTCGACAGTCTAACAATGACAGCGATCAAATTCTTTCTTCCCTCAAATTCCTTTGAGATAATTTTCTGCATTTTTACTTTAACCACTGAGTTAGCCAGAAAGTGGTGAGTGAAGCCTATTTCAGTTTAAGCTGTACTGGGGTTTTTGTTGCTTGTGGAGAGAAGAGGGATTGCTGGCTGAATGAAGGCCGTAGCAGTGTGGTAGTCCCAGCTCACCTTCCGATCCTGTTTAAGCTTTATAATAGCTAAGTTGCCTTTGACTGTTCTCTTGGCAATTTTAGGCAGATCTGGCAGTAGCTTATTTGGAAGACTGCATTGCAAGATGTGTAACTGAGGCTTCAGAATGTACTAATGAAATTTTCATGTCTGCATCGTGTTGCAGGGTAGTGATGAGCCTTTGTAGAGATATAGTGGCTTTAATTCAGAGTATTATAATTGATTGAACTCTGAGTAATGTGGAAACTCACCCTCATTTCCTTTGTAATTCAGGGTGAAATCTAAAACCACCCAAAACTTCTGGCAAAGCACAGAAAGGTCATTATCCACCATGAAGTCTTTGTGCAAGCACTGTTTCTGTATTTTAGGCAATGCAGCAATGTTTGTTATGGTTTGAGTGAGTGCAAGGAAAATCTCTTTTGGTGATTCTAGTTTTCATTATATATAGAGATTTGCATAGAGCACATTAGTTCAATCAAGTCTTATGTAAAATAATTCCAGGAAAGTCTAAAGAAATCTCTCAGCTGTGGTACTTAACATGGTCAGCAGGAAATGCCAGTGAAAATCCATCCATCTTTCTGGTTCAACTACTTTGTCATTAGGTAAACAGCATGGCATCTGTGTTTCACAGAAGTATTTCTTCCAGCAAGACATTGTTTCCCACTTTGTTTGAAACAATTCAGTGCAAAATGTCTTTATTTCTTTACACTTCCACCTCCTTCCCTCTTTTCTATTTAATATGAGACAGTGGTGAACTGATCTCAATTTGTGCAGGAAGAGATGATGCCACATATGAAATATTTTACATAGACCCATAGCTAAGTTTGTTTGTATTAAAACTTGAACAAAACTTGGGCAGAAAATTTAATGCTGACCAAAGAGAGAGTACAGCTGCACTATTGCTACAGTTGGGATACTAATCCCAGACCTTGATATATCCTTGCAAAAGTAAAGGTTTATCTGAAGAACAGGTATTTGCTATTATTTTGCTATTTTAAATAGCTTTAGACTATCTGCAGACATAATTACTGAGGGTTTGCTTCAGTTTGGATGTAGAGATCTGAAAGGTAGGTTATCCAGAGCTGGTGAATGTACTGATTATCACAAGTTGTCAAAATCACAGATTTTAAGTCCTCAAGAAGAAAGAAAAGGATCTCCATTATGTACATGACTTCTGAAAAGTGTTTCCCCTTTTTACGATACACAGTGCTAAAATTTCAGGCTCTACAGGTTTTTTTAGATAATGTCCTTCCATTTTTCACTAGCTCTGGGCACATATAGCTCATTTTACATTTGGAAGGACAGTGCATATTTGAGGTGAAGATGTCCTTTTCTCCTGCAGAAGTTTTTTCATTTTGGAGAATGTGTCTAGCTAGTAAGTGAATGTATGATTACCCTATGTGGTAATGGTCATTTTTAGCCTGCCAAGAGAGCAGGACCAGTGAACGAGCACGGATTTTGGCAGTCTCTAGCCAGGAGTATCTGGCAAGTTGGTGAATGCAGTTAAGGCCACACCTCTGCCTTTGCTGAAGTCTGTGTGCCAGGTAAATGAAAGCTAATGTGGAGTTGTCCTCCTGGCTGAAATCCAACCTACCTGTAGTACATCGATCACTTAGGTTATGACGCACTGAAAGGCCTTAAAACCCCCACCCTACAACAGACGTGTGTTCCCATACAATTGTATTTAGTGTGAAGCAATGATTCAAGAAAGGAGAGAACAGTGATACACTTGTTGTTCTCAGCCTTTTCTTTCCTAACTACATATCATCAAGGCCAGAGTGTCCCTTTCATTTTTATTTTCCTCTTTTCTTTTATTTATTACCTATTTTGCTAGAAGAAACAAAATCATTTTGAAAATTACAAAAACAACGTGGAAAGATGGTATATTATTTATTTTGAAACCTAAAACTGAATTAGAAAAACATAAAAAATTAAAATTAGCACTTTGAAATGTGTACCTGGGGTCAAACCTGTGGGTATCGATAAAGCATATATTCAAGTTTAATTCAGTCCCAGGTGAGCCAGTGGTAGAGGGAAAGGATGGGGACAGACAGCAGTGTGATTAAACCTGGTATAAAAATATAGCAACTTCATGGTTTTAAATTTGTATATGGGCCCTCTGTTTTTTTGATGGTCCAACACTTCATTTTTCTGTGGTGCTCCAGTCTAATAAATAGATCAGCTTTCTCTAAATTATTACTTAAATTAGTGAAGGAATTTAACATAGTCTTATTTCTATTCCTTTATGTCTCTTTCCGAATATCAAGGGGTGTATGGATTGGTCTTTCCAAACTGCTGTGTCACCAAGAGTCCTGTTTACTTTATGGGCATGATGAATATATACAAGTCTGCAAAAATAATGGTAGTGATATATTTAGAACAAGTAACTTTTTATTGCTGGTAAAATGCACAAGTCTGTCTTATGAAGAAAACCTGAGCTGATGATTTGTTTGTAATTTTGTAGAAGTTTGTCATTTTGCTTGTCTCTGGTTTAGAATTGTTCTGTTTCTGGACTCGTGGATTTTAGTCTTGGCAAGGAACAAACCATTTCTTCCAGGGTAAGTATACAGTAGTATCTTGTACTGAGGCCTTCAGGAGTTTCTTTTATTTACTTATGGAAAGTGTTTGCCATTCATTTACTCGAGATCACTCTTGACTAACAAAGAGAGAGGTAGTGGACATTTCATTAAGCAAAGCCCAAGAATCTGTGTGGAGGTTGGATTTGAACAAAAACAACAGCATGAACTCTTCTATATTGTGTCAGTGGTTGCTTTCAGAGGTCACCGTATTGAATTTGAAAGTGTAATGAATATCAATTCTTTTTGAGAGGTGAAAAGGAGTGGGAAAGAAACTCATGATATTATGAGCTGTCATTAGTTAGAAAAACTTTTGTGCTAAGAAATGCGTATGTGAGTAATACGATTTGGGTACTTTCAACATTGGTGAGAAAGATTATCTACGATTAAAACTGCATAATTTAATGATTGGATTTAATTAAGGAAAATTTTATCCAGTTTTGACAACCTGAAAAACAAAGTTCTCTCAAATTACCATTTTTGTGTTTCTTTATTTCAATTCACACACTGGCAAATTGACTAAAGGAAATGCTTGCATTGATGTAAGGAACCACTTAAATACTACCAGAAGTTCCACATTAAATAAAATATGTTTGATAAACTTCCAAATTGTAACACTTAGGCAAAGATTTACATTAATTCATTGATTTTGATAGAGAAAGCACCTAAATTACTTTTTTGGATCTGTTCCCAAAGTTCTTGCTTTGCAAACTCTTCAGAATTAACATTTATTTTTATTTCTTACTAATTAAATACCTTGTGTGGAAGTGCTGAGGTCTTGAAAAGGTCTCCTGAGATCAGGTTATGTTTTGTATTCCATAAGTACTAAATTAATCTTGAAGTGTTCGGATTTCAGGTATTATCACAGTAATACATACTTGTCCCAGAGGACGCCCAGTTGTTATCTTTTAATGATCAACTTTAGGTGTCTTTCGTAATCTTTGTTTTCTACAGATACAGCGTCTGCTTAGCTATAGCAATGTGAAATCTACAGAGACAGCAAAAATGGGAAAATATTTGAGTGTATTTATCAACACTGACACTAATAATGCAATTCACCAAGTTATTCTCTGTAGTCCTCAGCTTCACCAGGATTACTAAGATCCACCTATTTTCCTGCTTTGGAATGCATGAGAAATGCACAAAGCTCCTGGGGATTTGGAGTTACTCCAGGGATAACAATTATTTCTTGAAACTCTGGTTCTGCTTATTTCACTTTTAAATGCTTCATTTCATGACTGCAGAAAGCATTACTCTAATTTGCTCCATGAAGCTGTGCATCCCATCTTCCGAAGTATCAGGAAAAGATCTGATATTTCACAGCTGTTCTGTTCTTAAATAATACCCTGCTGCAAAAAAACCTTCTTCTGGCAGAAGTCTCAGAGCATAATATTTTCTCTTTTGCTGATAGACACAGTTTCTGGGGCTAGGACCAAGACAGGCAGAATGTGGCAAGGCTGTTAGTAGCTCTAGAAGAGCCAAGGAACAGTTGTCTTGACATAAGAAGCTGTTGAAGGGAGGGTAAAAAGGCTGGGGCTCTTTAGTTTGGAGAAGAAAATGCTGTGCCGAGGATATGACTGAGACAAACAAAATCATAAAGGGCAGGGCCGCACATGCCATAACTATGGGAAACCCATTTACAATGTAGAAGAGAAGGAATTTTTTCTTTTTTCTTTAACAGTGATATTGAACTATTGGTATTTGTTGCCACAGCAGAGAATGCAGAGAGACAAAAGTGGGAGTTTCATGGGGTATTAGAGAAAAACGTGGGCAACAGGTTCATAGTAGACATCACAGGGAAGGGCTAGGGAAGTCTTTTCTGTCCCCTATTTCTGGGAGAGTGACTGGAGTTGAGTGGGAAGGGGAAATGGGAATGGATGAACTGCAGATATCAGCTATTACATACAGCAGCTTTCCCTACTGCTACAGTCAGAGAGAAAGTGTGGATTGACACACATGGTTACCTGGGGGGTAGAGCGATCACTGATCAAAAGCACAGGGCCAGTATGGTACTTCTTACACTCTTCAGTAAAGCTGCGTTTTAAAAAGTGTCCACAAAGTGTAGTAGAAGTTGCTGAATTTAAAACACACTTTGTTGGGGCCACTTGCCTGTCTCATTGTTTTCCTTTGCCTTTACCACTTCTAGTATATGCTTGTTTCTTGTACTTACAGTAGGAGCAGAATCTCCAGAGGGCTTCATTCATTCTGTCGCTTTCCCCCTGTGGTTCCCTTGTGTATGTTTACCCAATTTTAGTCCTGTGACATATATACTGCGTAAATGTGCTTTTGAATCCTGAACACTTCCAAATCACTTCATAATTTTGTGGTAAAAATCTGTGTACTGTTATTCCAGACAAATTGTACACTCAAGAAGTGCTGGCTGCTGCTGACCCAGCTGCAGAACGCTGTACCAGGCTGTATGTTGTCCATCTTGCTATGAAATATGTCTAGCTTTTGAGGAAAACCAAACCACATCCATTTAATGATGCTTTTCCTTCTTATTGCTGTTACTGGCTTCCAGTATGAAATATAATCTGCAGTTATGAATGCAAGCAAATGGTTCTCTGGTGGTGTAATTTTGGAAATAAAACTAACAAAAGCTACTCTACTCCTACGCTCCACTTCAGTAATCGTGTCCTGGCAGCACAGTGCAATTAGTGGGCTCTAGGTAGCTAAAAGTCTCTGTGCAGTTTCTCTTCAAATCTGCAGAAAAGTTCAAATGAACCAACCTTTGTAGATAAGCAGTAAGATAAAGAATTTGGATTCTATGTAGCTGCTTTGAGATTTGGGGAATTGTGCTTCAAGAATCATTATGCAGTTTAGTTTGCCTTGACCAGTGCTTGCAGAATATTGATTATCTGTCATATGTATATCCAAATTCATTGTTGGTAAGGGGAGAAGGACTTTAGGATGAAAGGATAAAAAAATATCCTGTTGCAAAAAGAATTGTGACACACTCATAAAGAAGATAAAATCAATATCGACACTTGTTGGTAATTCCGAAGTCTAGTGACAGATTCCACGTATAGGAGAACAACAAAGAATAAGCAAATTTCTAAAAAGCTAAATTAAAAGCAGATTTTTTTAACCTTTAAGAAACACAATTTAGGTAGTAAAATCCATGCTCTTACAAATTTTTTAGTGGATATATCACCAGCTTACAGCTTTGCATTGGATAATTAAGACTGCTTTTGTTTATATAAATTGGTGCTGCCCTTACTCCTGTCTCTGTACATTTGTTAGGAGGGCATAGAGAGAATTGTTTCACTGAGTTGTTAAGCACTTGCTCACTGAAGTTTCCTGAATCAGAACTAATGTAAATGAGAAGCAGGGCTTGTAGAATATCCTTTGTGGCTGTGGGTGAATACTTGTGTGTTCCTCTTCCCAGGATGCCATGACAGGCAGCTGTTCTCATAAGCAGGATGCTAAATGTCTTCCTTCAAAGAGTATACAGGGATAGGACTGTGCCGTGCATACTGCAGGCACACCCAAAGATTTGGCCAGAAACCTGAAAACATCCCCAGGTTCATAAATGAGCACGATATTAGTATTCTTCTGTCTGCTCTAACCAGGATACTTCATGCATATTGATAGTCTGTGTAAAAACCAGTTATGTTTGTGGTAAAGAGAAAGACTAAGATCAATAAGTAAATGATACTTTTTCCACGTGGGATATTGCTTAATGAGCAGGTCTCCAATTTTCTATCTGTGAGCTCTGTCACCCCTGAATTGAAATAGTCTTCCCATTGCTTCTATATCTGTGCCTCTGTTCCCCAAATCTCTCTTCATTGAGTATAAAGATTGCATGCTGTTAGAGTAACACAGTGATGTAACTACAACTTAGAGATTTTCTCTGGGGATAAACAGTGTTGACCTGGTGTAGGAATTTTGTGAGGCACCCTAATCCAGTTCATCCCCAAGCCTCTCTAGAGAGATTAAAATATCCCATTACCTTTACATGCTCCCTTTCATTAGGATTAGAATCCTGTTCCTCCGATGGAAAAGAATGGTGTCATGTTGTTCATGTTGATATGAGCAACAATGTGATACCCAAATAAACCAAGCACCAAATACTCAGTCATCTGGAAATGAGCTCCATGTAGAAATTTCCTTCTAAGCAAGCAAAATCCTACTTAAAATGCATTTAGAGGAAATTAAAATAAGGTCTAATCCAGAGCCCACTAAAATTACTGAAGAGTTCATGCTTACTGCAGTTCTCTGTGGTAATGAATACATTCAGAGAAACTGTGCTCTGTTTACAAATATTTTCATGCGAGATGAGTAGCATTTCCTCCGAATTTTTCACTCTTACCCCAGACTGGGAAGTTCCTGTGAAACTGCATAAAACATATTGGTAGATCCTAAAGGCAGATTTTAGTGCTATCTTTATAGAGAGTTTTTTTGAATTCATAAACCTTCCTGTGGAGATTAAGTCTTGCATCTTGTGGCACTTGCATCTTTTTCACTGACAAGTTAGAAAGCTTTGACAATAGTCAGAACTTATTAAGGGCATAATTGCTGATGAATGGCAAGACATTTCACTTACAAGTCAAACTACGCTTTGTATATCAGCCGAATATTTTAACTGTTATGTAGAATTTAATACAGAATTAAATGCTTCCTGTCAGAATCTAGAGAATCATAAAAAGAATCTGTAGAAAGTTTATCACAATTTAACTGTTCTGTTCTGGAATGTGCAAAACCTCTTTTGCCTCTCCACTGGGCCCTGCTGTTATATTATAGGACTATTTCATATAGTATTTATATTATTCATCAGCTAAATTTCATGTTTGTTAATATAATACAAAATGGACTGCTATCAGTGAAATCAAGCTATACTAATAGGAACACTTCAAGTGCTTTAAAATGTGGGGGTTCGGTTGTTGTTTCTTCTAATAGGCAAACGTCAGTAAATTTTGGCTAAATTTCTAGACAACATCACTCATTTTTAAAAATGATTGTGTTTGCCTCACATGTAATTGACTCTGGAGAAGGATATTACAAAAGGATTGTGCCACTGGCAAACCCAAGCTTTCGCTGATGCCGCTAACTCAGAATTTGTGTTGTATCCTTAAATACAGTGTGTCTCTAATCCATTAAAACAATCCAGGACTACTTTCTAATGGTATACAAAGCAGTATTAGATTGTTTTAATGCATTAGAGACATTAAAGTTTACAGGTCAAGGAACCTGAGACTCGAAAGTAATAATGCATAACCTACAGTAGGAAAAGGAAGAGAAATGCAGACTTTAATTCAAGACTATTATTTGTAGGTAATCCGGTCTACATAGAATATTACATAGAAGCAGAAAAAAGAGGCAAGCCTTGATACAGAGTTTTAAACAGAGAAATTATGCTTACCTTTAATTTTAAATTATTTTGGCACAAATTGAAGAAAGAATAAAATTGCATTTGGAGTAATTTGTGCCCTTCCAGTGACCTTATAATGAGAAGGACATTGCTGAGATTAGGTTGCAACAGAGACCTCTAATTTTCAGTCTGCAAGATATGAAAGATTAGCCAGATTTGATCTGTGAAGCTCAAGGGTGTCTAGAATGAGGAGGTTATCATCAAGGTGTATAAAACCCTGGGAGAGAGGGAACAGGATTGATGGTAATATACTATTATTAGAGATAAGTAATTAAATCACCAAGATGTCTAAGAAACTGGGGAGGGAGAATAAATTATTTCCTAAGAAGGGAATAATTTTCCCTATGCAGAGAGTAGGTAAGAAACAGACCCAGTGTTCTGAGTCAGCACTGACCAAATTGGTCCAGAAGGGAGCTGAACTAGAATTTGAAAATATTAGTTTATGGACAAATTTGGGCTTGTACAGCTGTGTTTGTTACTTAAAAATAGAGCTGTCCATGTATCCCCTTTGCACAACTGACAGGAGCAGCAACTTATCTTTATTCTTACTTGGGGGTGAAGGGCCTATACCTACTTACTTAAATACGTTTTCTTTCCCAACTGAGACAACGCTGGTTTTTGCCCTTTCACAAATGGTGATGGAGAGGGAGTCCCTGCATGCCTCAGTGGTCATTAGTCCATCTGCAGTACCCAGCTATGTCTGTGGAAGATATAGTCCTGTCAGTGGAAAAGGAGTGGATCAAAACACAAAAAATTATTATCAAGTATGTGAAGGAAGGACTGACTCTGTCCTGTCTTCGTGAAGATCACAGTGCCACAAACAGCACCAGCTTACAGAGTATTCAGCATTACCTTGTGCCATTCCCAACAGATAAAAATTGTAAATGTATAAAGGCAATGAATTCTCTAGGTGCTGTTATCAGGTAATAAAACTGGCAGTAATGATGTTACTGGAAGTGTTGCTTTGTCAAAAGGAGCTGTTCTCTCAAAAGGAGCTGCACTAGACTGTTCTTCAGATCCTGTGGGTGATTCATCTCTAATTTGGTTGGCAAAGTAGTGATTGACATGGTAGAGACTGCATCAAGGGCTCACCTGCTCTCCTAGACAGCTACCTAGAGATAATAATGAAATGTCATTGGCTTAGGCATTATTATGCTTATCTCTGAGATCCCTTTCAGTTTTTATCATTTTATGGCAGCTGCAGGCTTTTTTCTGCTTTTTTGTCAGGCCTCATTCATTTGTATTATTTTTTTCCATTGGAGAGCTGTGTAATTTTTCCCAAAGCAAAGCTATGTGTCTTCTAGCACTAATAAAATTCTTGTCTCTTTTCATTGCAACTTGCCTCCAGAGCAGGGCCTTCTGGCATACTCTGCAGCAGAGGAGATAAAGTAATCAATAAGCCTGGATCTGAAAATGAAATGCAGCATTTGTTTTGTTACTGAGCTCTACATGGCCTAAAACAGATGGCTTTGTGATGCGGTTTTTAGTGTGCTCATAAGGATTTTTGGTATGTGTGTGACTTTTATTTTGAAAATATAAATTGAATGAATGGCTACTAGCACAATGACCTGACATCTATCATCCCCCTTCACAGATCAAGAACTGTAAGTGATGTACAATTAGAGCAATGCTTAATAGAACTCTTGAGATTAAATGGAACTGTAGTATACTGAGTGCATAAAGTGTTCTCATTATTTTCTGTTGAAAAATATTTTAGTCTGTCTTTGTCATTGCTTGTTTGGTTGGTTGCATATGTTGGTCTGTGCTTCTCAGCTAATGTGGTGGCAGATAGTAAATGTATATGCATCAATATGTTAGTAAATATTATTTATCTGAGGGTGGATGGCAGATGTGAGGCAAAATGTGAATTTTATGTATTTATCCTTTCTGTATTCCTCTAATTAATTTTTTCTTGCCAGAATATATTGGAATTCAGTTTCTGTCAGATATGGTGTGGTAGTTTCAAAATAAGAAGAAAGAGCAGCTTCATACTGCTGCATAACCAAAGAGGTGGCATTTGACTACATGAAGAGATATCCCTTATCTGCGATGAGGTTTGCTCCATTATTCCTCTGCATTTAGGGAGAGCAACTCTGTCGTGGCAGTCTTCCAGATAATGTCTGTTTTAACATGGATAAGAGGGATAGCAGAACACTTCAGTGTGTGCTGTTTGTTATTCTCAATTGGCAAGAAATGGTACCCTGGAAGAGCATCCCTTCCCTAGATCCATGTACAACTGCAGTCAAGTCCTGATGCCTCTTGGTCAGTTGTAGGGCAGTGCTTTGCTGTGATGCTTACACCAACAAGTGGACATTCCCCCTTATTAGGACACTGACAGAGACAGTGACAGAAATGTAGTAACTGATAGACACAGCCCAGCAGGACTGAAGTTCTTCTATTTCCTGAGAGTTGTCTCAAAAAGTCTTGCAATATGCCCAGTATACCTCAGGAAATAGTGTAGCTTCAACCTACATGTTCTTTGAAATCGACGTGCTCTTCTCACAGTTATTACAGCCACATGAAAAAAAACCAGTTTCAGCAATCTTTAAAATTATAGCTATACAGAGGATGCAAAGCATTTCAGTCAGCCAGTGAAAATGTGTTGCATTAATTAATTCAAAACAAAACTACTGTTCAAGATTTTGGTAAACTGACAGAAGCAGAGAAACTTTTCAGTTTGATATCTACTTATGGTTACTTCTCTAGCTTCATTTTTGTTGAATATAAGTGAAAGAGTTGGTGAAGAATACTTCATAAAATGTGCAGTCTTCTGAAGATTAAAGATATTCCATAAAGCCATGGGTTAACTGATCAGCCAGTTACCTTCAGGATGCCATGGATGTGCTCCAGTTCCATCCATTGCCAAGGGTTAAGCTTCCCCAAGAGGAAAGCTGTAATTACAAGCTGTGTGAGATAATGAGTATGCTACTATTCAGCCAGAAACCAAAAGTGCTACTGATTTGGGATGGACATTCCTTTTAGAGGCACCCAAAAGAGGCAAAAACGTACACTGAAATGGTTGAATACTCACTTTCTACAAATCCAGTACCCTCAAGAGCAGTCAGTCAGATCATGTCAGGACTTGGAAAAAGAAGAGAGGAATTTGCATCTGGCTAATCACATTTCAGTATTTAAATTATCTTTTTGATTTATTTTTTAACTCCACCTCAACCCAAACATCAAATCTTAAGTGTAGGCTGGCAGTGCAGGTGATATGCCTTAAAGGTCTAAATGAAATAAAACACAAATGAGACTGAGAGAATTTGTAGTGAAAGATGCCAGTGTGTTATTCCCAATTTGTAAAAATGGTCGCTTTTTTTGTGTCCTGAAAGAAAAGACAATTCTTAATATTGTCTACTATCTCACACAGCTGAGGAAACTCAGAGATTTACAGTGAAATTGATTAATTTATGTCAAGGATGCAAAGTAAACATCGAGAAAACAAAGGCATCTCCTAGAAACATTTTATATTTGCTTTAAGATTTCATATAAACATCAAAAATCTTTTATTGTAACCTTTTCACTGTGAAATTTAATTTGCATTCTCAGTGCACTAAAATTTCTTTGCTAGTGAGGGATTTTGTTTCAACTTTTGCTTCCAAAACATTTCCTAAATACTAATTTTTTGTCATGTTGCTCCTTCATCTCACTTATGCAGAGATGTTTTCTGTTGATAACAATTCATCTTTTATGGACTCCATAGGTTACCATCATTAATTTTTTTCTAATAAAAAGTTGCATATAGTTCTGGAAGTGGGATGTGTAGGGGAAAAGCATCTCATGTTCAGAACCTTGATGCCTGACTTTATGAATCAATGGACTGTGATCAGTTCTCAAACATAATATTCCAGCCACCATAAACCATTATCAGAGCTGCACTTGCAAATACTCAAACGGTTCTGTAACCGCACAAGATCATGGCTTGGGTGTCACAGAAAAACTGGGAGTTAGGCTGGTTAATAGACTCAACACACTAAAACAAATTGTAGATTCCACTGACATCCACTGGAGCAGTGTTAGAAATGCATAGCCTTTCTGGAGGCAGTTGAGCTTTGGGAATTCACCTGTGCAAGACAATGATTTATATTTGTAGCTCTGTTCGCTTTAAAGGTTTTATCAGGAGAAAGAAAAAAAAAAAA
>QWTY01032304.1:0-27035 GCA_008033365.1 Pseudorectes ferrugineus | reverse complement strand
GGCAGAGGTAGTGCATGGGCCTGAACATTAAATAAGCTTATTGAGATAGAGCAATATTGCTGTTCAATAAAGTTTATTGAAGTAGAAAATAAGTTAAGTCTCAGCACTTTTTCAAAACGACCCTGAATGCAAGCTAATTCCCATACAACACATGCAATATTGACTCGCATCTCTCATTTCCCAGATTTCATAGATTTCATATGGTCCAAGTGACATTTTAAGGATTTTCTTTCTGAAGAGTAAAAAAACTTTAACAAAAAGGGGTGAAAAAATTAAATATTACTGCTGTAATATTAAATGCTGCGTATTAGGAACCTAACTTTCTCTTGCACTGGCTTATGAAAATGACCCCAAAGAGACAGTGTCCCCTGTATTGAACAGTCTTATTGTATTTCTCAAGAGAAATGCTTAGATCCATGAGGAACTTTTCTGACTTTGCCCCTCTAAGTCAGTATTGATGTGGTATGCAGATATTTGGAGATACTGAATGAACAGAAGCATGATCAAAGAGGAGGGAATGGCCTAAGACTGCCTTCAGTAGGAGATCAGGTCTTTCAAGAGGCTTACAGGGCTAAAGGGTCTTCCTGATATGTTCAAAAGAGCAGGTGTGCCCAGTGTCTTTGAGAGGAGAGGGAAAAGACAGTGAAAACACTAGTTTTGATTCTGCCACTGCCTTGTATTTCTGGTCAGTGAAGCAATTGAGCAAAACAGACTGACAGAATTCCCTGCCTCAATACCCAAAACCAACTAGATACCAGTGGTTTTGACAAAAAACCCCTCCTGCCCGGAGGTTCTGAGCTCCTCCAGATCTACAGCTTTTGCTCTTGCTGGCCTCAAAGCAGCTGTGACAGATGAACTGGGTAGGGCTGCCCAAAGGGTCAGTCTTCTGCCTCTTGGAAATCACTGTCAACATTACATTTTTAGGCAAGCCAAATGTTGAATCCTTGTGACTAAACAGCATCATTTGAAAAATATGCTAATTGTTTCACTGGTTTTTTAATTTCTTGCGGGTGCAGATACACTATTTTCAGTGATCCCTTTGATCAATCCCGCTATCTAAGGGACAAATTTGCAGACTGAAATACTCACATATGATGAGGTATATTGAGTGAAGACCTATATATGCTGAAATAGATATATCACAGAGTTTGTATTGAAGCCTCTCTGCCAGCTACAGAAGAAAAGATTTTTATAATTATTGCAGTACTATTGCCAAAGGAGATAAAAGGGTCATGTCAGATTCCAAGTCTCTTCTGGGCAGGCTCAGATGATATTTTGGCATCTAATTCAGACTTCACCCTGTTTGAAGCAATAAACATGTGATGGGACTTTCTGGAAATAAGCTGGACTTTGGAAATAGCTGTGTTATTACTTAGGTATTTGCAAGCAACATCTGTGTCCACAGCTGGGAGTTGTTCCTGTCAGCTCACACAGATGACTTGCAGGTTCTACTTTTCTCCACCCATTTCACTCCCTGCAACATGCAAAACTTCCCAAGGTAGAGGTTGCACACTGGGGTTTTTCATATTCACCTTCTTTGCATGTCTTTTCTAAAAGCAAAGAGCTGCTTTGCTGGAAATATTGAGGTGTTTTGGTGTCTTATCCAGTGCTCAGGAAGTATTGGCACCTGTAGTGACAGAAAAAAATTCTCCCTCTTAAAAGAGAACTCTCAAGTTGTCTAGTGAGGCTTTTTGGATCCTTAAGTGGGCTTTGATTTTGAAATAACCAATAATCTGCCTGTGGGTTGCCATTATGGAGCTAGTAGTGGAAATATTCACCTGAGTATTTCTATAGTAATGTAAACATCAGATAAGACTGAAGTGTTGGTGGAGGTAAGGCTGGGTTAGGAATGAGAAGCCTGGGTGGTTGTGACAGCTGAACTGATCCTCTTGGCCATTTTCATTTCTCTAACTTGTTGTACTGGGGACTGTCAAGTCCTACTGATCACCTCATATTGAGGATGTTCAGCAAACCTGCACTGGTAATCTGGAGAGAGAATATTCTAGTGGCAGGGTTAGGGTGGGTAGTGCCTTGGATTTATGTGTCCAGGTGAGCATGGGGACAAAGAAAGACAGTTCACTAGGCACCAGCGGTGGGGCGCACAGGAAAGGAAACTTCAAAGTTAGAGGGTGAAATTTTTTTGGAGATTGTTTTTAATAAACATTTCTATCAATGCTTTATTATTAATAGTAAGTTCTAGCAATAGATCATCAATTGTTTTATCAATTGTCCTTGACAGGAGCACAGAAAAAAAGACAATAGAGAATTTTTTCTGTGTGCAGGTACACAGTTTCTGAGGTCTGTGTGTAAGATAACATTGTCTAAATCATTGGGTTTTATTTCCGTGTCCAGATATAACATTCTTATGTGTTCTGGCACACTGTGACAGATACTATACTGTTTTGGAGAAAGGAAGTCTGTTACAATGGAATGGGGTAGGTGATGACATTGATTTACACATATGCATAGTGAAGTATGGGCAGTATTTGATTGCTTGTGAGCAACTCACTTGTAACCAGAACACTGCAATCTTTGATCACGTAAATTACCTGTCTGATGCACATCCAAGATCTGTCTGTAATATCAAACTCAATCAAAAAGGGGGGGAAAAGTGCTCATTTTTTGTTTGTTTGGGGTTTTTTTGTTTGGTTGGTTGTTGGGTTTTTTTTGATTTTTCAATCACTTCTCATCAATCTCAATATATTTCAAATCTGGTTACATAAAGAACAGAAAAAAATCACTGTAGTCTTCTTCTGTCAAAATATTTTGGTTATGGTTAACTGGAGTGTGGTAGAACCTAATCTTTGTATAGTCAAATATTGTACCTGAGAGGCAGCCTCTGCCTTGCTTTTTGTATGTTACACCAAAAGTTTTGTTTCCTTATCCTTCAAGAGCGTATATTTCTTACAATATGTTCCAGGACTATCTGCAGGGTACTGGGAGGCGTTCTGCTTTCCATACAGTTCGGTCTGGCTGTGCTAAGTGGTGGGCATGGATAGCCATGCTGGAAGCCCGAGCCTGAGGAGTCTGTGGTGTGGACTTATCTGATGGCAGCCAAAGGTCATCACTCAGTGGCCCAGAAGAGACGAGAATGTCCCCTGCAGGTGAAAGACCAGTTTTTACCTTGGCAAGCCCTGTAGATCATCAGGACAGTGTGTGTTCTCATTCAGCTGGAGAAAAAAGCTGTTAGGGGAAGTAATACCATTTACTAAAGCAACTGGTATCTCTGGAAAAAAAAAAAAATGACGAGCTTTGGGAATCAGTGTCTGTTCATCAGATATGACAAGTATCAAAATCCAAGCTAAGAATACCTGAAAATCTTGTTCTCAAGGACTCCATGAAGAGCTCCTCCAAACATTGTGTAATCACTTGAATGCTTTGAAATTGGTTATACCTTGATGATACAGAGCATAAAGACTCTGTGAAATTTCCACTAGACATATTTCACCATCATCTTACCTTCCCCTCCTATTCCCCAAGAAGCTCAAGACATTAAACATGGCTCAAAGCAAAAATACTTAATTTCTTAATATGCAGAGTTTGGAAGATTCCTATACTAGAAGCTCCTCAGAGCACTCAGCTGTTTAATGCTCTCCCAGATGACACATGCCTCTTACAGCCCTTTGAAAAAACAAGATTTGTACTTGAAAGCCTATGTTGTGGATTAGCCACAGGCTTGAATTTCAGGCATAGGAAAACTGCATGAAAAAGAGAGGGGCTACATATTCAGGGGATGGTAGAGAAGGAGGAGGAAGGCAAACCAGTCTTTAACATGGAGTAAGTTGCAATAATCACTGTAATGCTCTCAGGTATTAGATGAGATTGGATTAGAGGAGAAAGCAGTAATTTCTTTTCTGTTGCTGGTACTGTCAAACTGCAACATTTCAATATGTGACCTTGATCCCAGTGTACTTTAGCAGGGGAGTGCTAGGGTGCTGGGGAACTTGGCATCTAATGTCACCTAGGTAGAGTGGCTTTCCCATGAATATCAGGAACATGCCATCAAGAAAAAACCCTCACACAGAGCTGTAACTTTGCTGGGAGTTATACCAGCAGTCTCCTAACTCAGGTGTACTCAGTCTTTGCACAATAGCTACCTGTAGGGAAACTGTCTACTGAATGAATGTTGCCTCTCAGAAAGTACAAATCCTTTGCTTGTATGAATATGGTGTCATCTAACACTATACTTTTTCCAGACACTCCTGAACATATTCTTCTGTCAGAGATCACAGGAAGCAGATCTGTGTGTCCTACTTCTAACAGAAGAAACACACTGTTGCCCCTGTAAGAGGCACTCTAGAGGTTTTGGGATATACACCGGATTTCTCTGAGCTCAGATGCATACAGTACATATTGGAACGTACTTTCTTTCCATCCAATGCTTTGCAGAGGGATGTAAAACACCCAAAGACACGTGTGTAACAACAGTGGCTTTCAGCATTTGTCCAGCAAACCAGACCAGTGGTCACAATGCCAGTTCCTAACGGAATGGAGTTAAAATGCACGAAAACATTTTTCTGCACTTATTCCTGTGGGACAGAGTAGTGATGTCACTGAAGTTAGCTTACCACTATGTTACCTGCCTTTCATATGTTGGAGTATTCTCCAGCTTACCTCTATCTTTCCTGGTTTGGAGAAGTGTGGATTTTATTCAGCAGATACACTGAAGCAGCACAAGCTGCCAGTGGCCCCTCTTTTCTCTTTGAACCACCTGAGCACTTAGACAGCAGGAGCAAGTGGACTTCTCCACATATGTTCACCTATATATATATATAATGCAGAAGGTCTGCTAATTCACTTGGTTCATTTCAGTATATTTCTGAATTTATGGATTCAGATGCAAATATTCTGTCCTTTCTGTGAGGCCACAAAGGCTAGAAATGGGCACGTTTTCCCTTATTCTTTATTTTTCACAGAGAAGAATAAACATACTGAAATACTCTAACTGTGGACAGAACATAGGTTCTTGTCTGCATCTGGTCTCTTCTAGTTGTCCCTCTACCAGGGAAGATGAAGCAATTCATTTCACATCCACACCCCCAGCCTCCCACCAAGTTTTTTCTATCAGTTAAAAGCATAAATCTTCATCACTCAGTCTGCAGTAGAGTCAATTACAATCTGTCTATTCATGTGAGTGCAACCCTTTGAAAATATGAAGTGCTGTAAGTGCTGAGTGATTTCACACTTTTTTTTATGAACAGTCTTTTCTGCTGATCTATAAACATCACATTTCTGTTGGTCATAGTGAATGAAAAACAACATTTTGCAGCAGCAGCAGTATGTGAAAAAAGATACATGTGCTACCACAAAAATCTTAATGCTTAAAAATAAGTAGCAAACTTATAATATAGGATAAAAAATATGTGCTTTTGTGGTTTTTTCATGTTTTAGAGTGAGTCTTCCCCTGAAATAATTGAAATTCTATTCTTGATTGAATTTGTGAACACAGCACCTGTTAAATTTATTCTATTTTGTGTATTAAATTTGTTGAAAAAAGATCACTTTGTTCACCTTACTTTTGATTTGTGACCTTGATCACCATATGTCTTTACAGAATCACATCCTGATAGTCTTATTTATGGACAGACTTTACCTCCAGGAGGACAGCAGGGACTACAAGTCCAGTCTGATTATCTGTCCTGTCCAATTTAACCTCAGCCTATTATCTTGGGCTTCCTCAGCTTTTTATATCCCCTGGATCCTCACCTCTGTTCTAATTGTTTGAAATGCTGTAAGGCTGCTGTGTCATTTTCAACTCAGAGACTTAAAGTATAATCTGAAAAACTTATCACCTTCCCTCGTTTCCTACCTGTGGGGAATTCAGTTGAAAATAGATCTGGATATAACCAGGTATGCTTTTATTTTTACTGAACTACAAGGCTCTTCAAAAATATAAACACTTATCCTTAGTTCCCAATAAATAAACTTAGCATGGCAGGTCTGCTTAATGTGTGCCAGAACACAGCTATGAAATAGAAAGGCTTTGAGTTTTAAATCAATAATGTTTTTTTCCTAGCCAGTAATCACAGGACAAGATGAAACATTAAGTATCTCTTTTAGGACCAGATAGGATTCATTCTGCACATCATTCAGCTTTTACCTCCCATAAAAAAAAAAAAGATAGTTGCACTAGGCAGACACAGAACGCTTATGGGCACTCCAGACTACAAAAATTAAATCACAATAACATCTCTAGTAATTTTGAACTTATTTGAACAGTCAGGATAAAAATGAAGCATGTACAGAGGCAAATTTGTGTGTATGGTAGTGGACAGAGAGGGGTGGAATCAAGTTTGTGTGTGTGGACAAGGAGGGGTGGAATCATATTATTGATGAATCCACATCAACCCTGGTAAGTTGTGAGTATATTTTTGGAGAGGACTGCTTTATAGAAGTAGACTTCCATTCTCAACTCCAAATTTTTCGTCTTTGAAAAGTTTTACTTTGCCTTAACAAGTGTTAACAGGCTGGCAACTAGAAAGGTCTAGTGTTTTAGATCTCTAAAGGCTTTTTTTGTGTGATTCTCCCTGTATTACTGGAGATCCAAAATGAAACAAACTTGAAAACTGGAATCAGGTAAATACAAGGCAAATTCTAGGTAAAGGCTTCTTCAGTGACGTTATAAACCCCAATTGTCAATTTAAATTTTGGTTGTTAGACTCTGACAGAGTTTATTATATGAAGCTGACTTGGTACCTTGGTTTCCTGATGTTGAACACATGTAATTTGAGGACAGTCTTGCAAGCATTTATTTATTTATTACAGGGAAAGCCACTTGAAAATCTCAGTGGCCATTTGTAGGCCTAGGTATCCACCTTGTCATACCATCTGTGTTCACACTGGAAGCTGCAAAGTCTGAGATATTTGAGGTAGTGTGGCACAGATAAGGCTGGATATGTAAATCTGTATCTGAACGTCAAGGAGCTCAGCGTGGGTTAATTTGCCTATTTAGAATCAGGATGAATAAAACTACTCTGGAGTTTGCGCTGCTTCTGAGACCCACGTAAGATGTAATGAGCTGTTTGAGGCACCTCTGCACACTCACCAGATGTAGTGCAAAAGCCATCATATTAATGACACCCACAAAACTGTAGCTTAAAAGGTAGATTAACTTAAAAATTACCTGCAAAACTAAAAAGGGGTCTTTGTATCTCAGTTTTTCCACCTGTACACAATCAGAAATACATAACTACTATGTAAAGAAGTGCTGGACACACACATGTATGAAATGCCTATTGAAGACCCTCATGGAGCCTCATGAGTTTAAAGATGTATAGGGTGGGGTTCTACGGTTCATTTGTGATTTTTGTATCACTTTTAATTAAGTGTAATGGCAATGATGAAATGAGAAGTATGATAGGTGAATGTGTTGGTAAAGAGTTTTTAAAAAATTTTCTAAACACTGCAGAGAGCCATAATTTATTTCCAACATATGCCAAACCCATCCAAATTAGCATAAATAAGTTTGGAGATGCAAAATATAAGGACAGAGTCAAGCAAAGATACAGATGCAAAATTAAACAAAACCTCTTTGGGCAGGAAAAATCCAAACCAAATCAGATATGGTGAATTTACACTACAAAGAATTTAGTATGCCAGAGAAATGTGAAAAAGTGACATTTTTTTTCCACTGACCACAATTGGGAGGGAATAGAATGAAAGGAGGAAATTTAGCATGTGCTGCACTTGCTCTTAATTGTTATTCCAACAAGTCAGGAGAATAAAAAACATCTAAAGCAAGTGCTCAGTTCTGCCAGGGGAATGTGTTCTTGAGTTTGCCTCTGTCCAATTGCTTGGTAAACATCCTAGAAAATCCCAAGCTGACATCCAGGAACTGAGCTCAGATGGCTGTTTTCAGAACTCTGATTTCCATTTCTATTATTAAATGTTTAATCCTCTATCTCATAAGTAATTACTCAAAGTGTACTGCGGGGTTTTCAAGTCCTTGGGTACAACCTGAGATTGGAAAATTTCTAGCCATTGCTAGCCTGCCTCTTGAAAAATGGAGCTTATAACTCTGAAAGCAGTGATATCTGAGTCAGAAACCTTTTCCCAGCCAACAGCCTCATGAAATAAAGAGAAGTGCTTTCAGAGAGAGTGGGGAAGATCAGAAAGGCACACTATCTGCTCATCTCTGAACCACTAGCAGTCTTGCCTTTCTATCCCTACTGCAATTCATGAACCAGGCTGGAGTCTGGTGCAAAGACCAGTCAGACCCTGGCCCCAGATGTGCTGTGGGTCAAGGTCCCCAACATCAATCAAAACTACTGTCACTCAATCATAAGACTATTTATGAAAACACTAACAGTGGTTTTTGTTATAATTTCCCCTCAAAGTGACAGTATACTGTAATTATAACTTGATGTCTAAACAAGAAAGGGTCATTTATCACAGGATGTGCGTAAATGAATTAAAATTTGGACAATACATGTTTATGCACTACAGTGGAATTAAGACCTGGAATGCAATGTGCTTTCTAGTCCTGTCCCAAGTCATCTGTTAGATATTAAAGATACAGGAAAAAATAGACTGTATTGAATCTGCAGAAAACAGTGGTTTCCCTTAAATCAGTATGTAACTTTTTTGACCTGTTCCTTTCTTCACAAAGTACATGGAAGTTTTGCCATTGATTTCAGCAGCAGCCAGATCAAGCCCTTTGAGATGAAATTTGTCATTACATGCACACTCTGCCACTAAGGTTAAGTGCACTTTCATCCTTTGATTGTTAAAAATCCATACTTTATTTGATGATTGTCTTTTAACAAAATCACTCTTCCGAGACCTTGCTGTGATGAATGTATATTTCTAATGTTATTAAGAACCTCAAAGAGTAGGTAAATTGGCTGTGTTTTTTCCAGACTCACTTCCATTTCAACCTGAAACCTGATGGCATTTTGCAATACGGCAGACAGCATAAGCTGATGTGAAAAATATAAGCTTTGTAACAGAACAAATTTTAACTCTACATAGAATATAGTAAAGAGGGAAAAAAAGGAAAAAAGAAACTCAAAATGAATGTGTATGAATCTTTCTGAAAAGACAGAAACTTTTCCTTTCTCTCTGTCTCAGCATTTTAAAGGAAGGTAATAGCAATGTTATTCTGTTTTAGCAATTTCTTTCAGATAGCTTTTTGATTTTTTAAAAAAAGAGAGAAGCAAACATTTTTAAACAAAGTCAGTACAGTCACAAACTTGGCTTGTGCTAGAATGCATAAAATGTTTTTACCTTTAGAGTTGTGCTTGCAAAGTGCAATTGGTGAATAACAGAAACTGGGAGTGCTTTGTGAAAGCTAACCATAGGAAAAATTTATTTATGTACACAGATGTTGCTCATTCCATCACTGTCTTTTTTCTTTATTTGTTATCTGGAAATATCTATGATATGATCTCAATCTGAAATAGCAAACGTAAACATAACAACAAAGCCAATGTCTAGAGGATACTGGAAAGGAATATTTTTCTAGTGACCTTCCCTTGTGTGCCCTTTATCTTCAAACAGAAGTTATAGAAATTATATAACTGCCTCATGTGTTAATAATATTCATCTCACTGACTTGTGTTTATTTTGAAACTCTCTTTTACAAGTACGGTTTTTTTATAACCTGTTCCCTCCTCCATTTTAATAATATCCATGAGTAACCCCAAAAGATAACCCACAATCAGCAATTTATCCACTCACTTTTCTTCTATTCCCTTTGTGTAAATATTCACAAAAGCACAAGGGAATAACTTGTAAACTGCTTGTAAAAGTCTGACAATCTTCATCTGGTAATGGTTCATGAAAGTCTGAATCACCTCTGTGTTTGAGAACAAAACAAAAAACAAAACCCAGAACGGTCCATGTCTTTTCTATCACAGCATGGGGCAGCTGGAAAGGGAAGGCGCAGTTATATTTTTAAGACAGTATTTCAGTATCAAGATAACTCTGAGATCACTACATGTGAAGAATGGTATACCCTTTGGTGTGGGCATGCCAGAACATTTTATGACTATTCCTGCCCCTGGCCAATACTCCTCTGTGCCTTCCTGAGGACCCTGATGGACCATCTGTGTCCAGTGATGCTGGGCTAAAATGCCCTCTGCCCCTAGCTGTCCTGCAGCTGGAGGTACAACCCTCACAGTCCTGCTGCTGGACAGCACGGTATGAATGCTTCCAAATATGTCTTGGACGATGTCATCTGCTCTGGCTCATACTCCATTTAAGTAAGTCAACCCTGACTGGTTTTGCCTGGAATAGATTAGAGATTTCTCCTGTGATCCCTTCTTTGCTGGCAGTGCTGGGAGGATAACCCTTGGCAGAGGTCAAAAACAAACAGCAAAGGAGCAGTAGTGTTTTCAGCTGGCAAATGGTTTGGAAAATGAACGTCTGCCTGTGGCTTTACAGACACTCTGGGAGCATTTAGATCAGCAGTGGGAGGACTTTGGAGAGCAATTGTTGACAAATAGTGCAAAATTAGGCCCAGTACAGAAGAGGTATGTGAAGAATTCTAACTTTTTGTAAAGCATTATGTGTCCTTGAAATAGAATATCCTATAGAGGGCATTAAGCAAGATGTGAGCCATAAATCTCTTTGTACTCATTCAACAAAATAGTAGTACGTTCATAAAGGAAGGGAAGGGGGATTTTGAGTACTCTGAAATGTCTTAAATTGTGGTATTCTTTTCACACATCTTGCATTTGGCATTGACAGAGAAATAATTTGATTGCTGTTAATATCCCTTCATGCCCCGTCTCTCATTCCAATGGAGGGAACATATTTATTTTGCTGCTCGGAATGCAGAAATGGCTGAGTTGTTCCCACATGTTTCCCCTATAGAGAACTACTCTGTACTAGGTAGTACCACTACAAGGCAAAATGCATCTCAGGACTACTCTCACTTTGTCACAAGAAACTGAGCAAAATTTGCATCATGTGCAACAGGATTGAATTATGAATGCAATCTGCCGTGTGCACATTGTAACAACAATAACCTCCCACCCTGTATTGGTTTCACTGTAAAATGAATGTGAAAAAGATTATAAACTTGCTCAATTTTCAGAGAAATATGTAGCAATTTATAAAACTGTTTTGAAATGAAGCTGAGTTGAACTTTCATCCCACCAAGACACGCTGGGTGGTTTCAGCTGTGTTCCTCTTTTATTTTTCCTATTACAAGTCTGCAAATTCAAAATAATAGAGTTAGAAAAACGCATTTGTCAAATGCACCGGCAAATATGCAAACAAGCCTACACACGCCTTTTGCAGACTGTGTCACCTTCTCTGTATCAAAATACAAAAGGAAAATTAAACAGCTTTCAGATTGGTTTTAGGCTGAATAATTAGTATTGAGGTGCTTGCCTGTGCTTTCAGAAGCTTTGTGAGCACATCACCATCTCAATTTGACTTGCTGTTACTGAAATATTTCAACAATCTATCAAACCTTAGTAAGTGTTTCACAAATAACAAATAACTCCGCCTTTGGAAAAAAAAAAATCCATATTCCCTTTAGTATGTGTGCTATGGTACTTTTTAAAACTAGTCAAATATTTACTTGCTTTATCATTTAAACTTTGCCATTTGTTTAAAAGATGGAACTGTCTGTTGTTGCTTTTGCACTGCCTTGGACCTTTCTGAAATTATTTAACTAACCATTAAAATCATTCAGAAGCTCTGACCAACACCTAGCTGAATGTATTTCCTGCACCAAATCAGGTGGCATTAGCAGCTGTGCAGGATTTCCCCACAGTTTTGCAAAAATTTTTATCAGATAACTCACTGTTTCCTTCTGCCTGAAGGGATCAATAAAGGAAGAAAGGAACAGAAGAGCCAGACCCAAACACAACTAATTTCTGGGGAAGTTGCATGTTAAATCTTCATTTTGTGAAGTAATCTCTTGGTCACAGACTGCTTTACAGATGCTAACAGTTTTTCAGGCTGCTGCAGCCATATCTTGAATACATTATAGATTACAGGAACCAATAAAAACACATTTGTGCCAATACATCCTGAAATTGCATTTTGTAGCTTAAAGGCAGGGGGAGGTGTACAGAAAAACAATGAAGTTTCTTTCAGTGCTTCTAAACATTTTCCATAAATCCACAAATAAGACTGACCAGCCTGAATCAAAAAACTGGATATGTACCTTGGTTCCCTCTAAATCTTTCTGCAGTTGTAATATAGGTAATAAAAATGGTATTCTGCAATCTATTGCACATCCATGTTTACTACATTAAAGACCCTTCTGCTACAGGGATATTTTTAGACTAATATTCTGAGCTAGAATCTGGAAACAATTAGTGTTATGCATTGTTCAGCTTTTGATAGACTGCTGCACTTCAGTGATACAGTCTGAAGTGAAACTGCATCTTGAGGAGCTAAGGTAAGAAAAAACATGGTGCACGGAAACAAAATATAGTGTGGTAGTTTGACAACCTTGAAGGTGACTTTTTCCAACCCATTGAATATCAGGTTCATGCCCTGAAATGAAGTTCAGTGAGATTCATTACAGTTCCTTCTGTCACTAGAGTATTAAAACCCCAAATGCATCATTAACTCACAAGTGGGCTTTGCCATTTGGCAATAGGGGTTTGACACGACTCCAGTGACAAAACCATCTGCAGGAACACCATAGACTTCTGCTGCATGAAGAAGTAATTGCTTTTATATTAGAGATAAAAGAACTCATTTTGGTACATTTAGTAGCTGTTGTACATTTTATAATGAAAAAAGAGGTTCCTATATAAAGGACCTTGTCTGGATTTCCTTAGGGAATAGAGGGCACTCTCTGCTTCTCCTTTAAAGACTTAAAATACAGGAACACAGAAGTGTGCCCACTCTTGCTAACAGAAGCACAGCTCTTGAATGTGTAGCATCTCAAAGAGTATAGGTGTTGACTAAAATTCACCTTCGCTTTCAGTCATATATCAGGAAGAGGTGAAAACCACTAGTACAATAAGGCAATTATTCTTCCAGGACATTCCTTGGCCATAGTGATCCTTACTCTAAGTTACCAAAACCTCAAAATACTACTAGAATAACATCAGATGTCTCCAGGCTATTAATTTTCTGAACAAGTAACAAGAGGATTTTGGAAGGTGTGGATAATTGGTGAGTTCTTTGTTTCTCTCTCAGCTAAATCCCCTTTTCCAGCCTCCCCAATTTACCTGACCTCATTACTTGAGACTGACTTGGTGGTTGTTTGAGGTTGCTTTTGAAGTGAACCACAATGAGCCACAAGAGCCAAAGGCTACTTTGTCTCATCAAGGTATTGTCTTTGTCAGTACAAAGTTACCAATAAACTTTTGACAACCCCGCAAGAGGGGCTGAGGACTCATAGGCATTTCAGCTTGAATAATCTTTCTACCCACACTTCATTTACCTCGGACATTGCCTCAGCAGTGAGGAGAGGCCAGGGCAGACCCCTTCAGGATTGTACCAAACACCAAAGGCTCAGGCTGAGATGCTGCAAAGGGTGCTGCTCCTCCCCCTTAGTTTTTCAGGAAAATCCATTACCGTCTCCACCCACCATTACGGTCCAGCTCCCGTTGAGAGTCCACAGCTCCTCCCTTCAGAACCTCTTGCTGCTACTTTGTTGAAGCAAAGAAAATAAACACGTAGCACCGAGCCAGTCTGGGAAGCAAGGAGATGGATGCAGGGAAGGAAGGATGGGGTCTTGGTTAGGTTTGGGTCAGATAGGAAAGCCCAGCTGACACGTGGGGGTTTCTCATTTTGATACTGAAGGACCTTAGGAACTTTTCTAAAGACCTTGTTACAGGCTGTGTACATGGATGTGTGTGTAATGGTGTGTACCATTTTTTCATTAATCCAATGTGATAATATTTTCGTTCATAATATGCAGGCAAATATACTCATCTTAAATGCCTCCCACTAATAATGAATCAGAAAAAAAATTACAGTTCACTAGATTTCATGAAGTTTGTTGATTACTTGCATACATAGAGGTATTTGGGTGAAATCTTCCTTTGGTGGAAGCAAAAGGGCTGGTGTCACAGCTTTGGTTTTAAACTGCCCTTTTACCCTTCCTGGGCTGTATTCACCTTGCTTTAGGATGGTGCAAAATTGCAGTGAGTGAAGAGTGGCTATTTTGGTGATATACCTTTACTGAAAATTCAAATTAATCAGGGAGTTCCCTTATCACCATCTGATTACCAGAAAGCTTTCTGACAGCCTCAGTAGGAATTCCACAGGCTCACTTAAACTTGGGCTACCCTTCTGCTCAGGGCCAGGATCTCTCCAGCAGGCTGTGGCAGCAAGAGCACCTTCTGCAGATGTCTGGGATGCATTGTGTGATAAAAAGGAAAACTTACAACTTTACTGCCATTCATTTATCACCTGTATGGTCACGGATACAATAACAACTGCAGCACCAGTAGTAATTGCAACGCATTTATTACACCGTTTGGGCACACTGGTTACAGACCAGGACTGAATTGCTCTAGGCACTTTACAAAGAACAAAGCAACGATCGTGATTCAAGGACTTTACAATCCAAGTGGAACACTAAGCGCAAAAGATGAAAATAGAAGATGGGAGTAGAAAAAGAGAGCAGCGAGACAGTATTGATCAGAGGACTCAGCACAGCAGCAGCCTAAATTGTTGTCAAACTGAATAATTTAAATCAGAATACTGATATGGAGGAACTGATTCTCTTGTTCACTGCAGTGTCTTTGAGCAGTAAGCCTACCAAATTTAATAGCATTCTTCTTAAAAGACACCAATACAACAATACAATCAATTCTGCTTTGTAACAGGATGTGAACTTGAACATTGTGAATGACAGCAGGACTTAATAAACTAGACTAGGTTATTCTGTACCATAGAAATGCCCATCCAGCAAACAGAGAGAAGTAAAATTAGCAGAGATATTGAAGGTCACCTGCTCCTCTTCTTTTTAGGAAGTCATTCTCCCTGTAAAGGGGGAGGATGTGGTCTACCTGTGAACCAGTTGTTTCACACAGAAATTTGCACCAAATCCATAGGAACTAGCTGATGAATGTAGTTTCTCTACAGCCCTGGATGCTCAAAGCTGGGGAAAAGAAATTAAAACAAATAAACAAAGAAAAACAGAGAAAAAATTATAATATAAGCCTGGGGAAGTACTACCTTGCCCAAACCTGCAACTCTGGGGATGGCCACAATACTTGGGTCCCCCAATCCTTCCCAGACCTCTTGCTGGTATCTTTTGGTTGCCTGATGCTTCATTTGCACAGAGCTTGAAGCAACTGCAGAGAGAGCATTTCCCAAGGGCAACTGGGCAGCTTTTGTATCGAGGGCGCTCTGATATCATCCTTTAGAGAGCTGGAAAGTCCAACATGTTCAGAATCTGGATGCACTGCTTGAGCTGTAAATTCAGAGACGTGCACCAGGAACACAATGTTGCATTTATTTTGACAGCTTTGTTTTCATACTTGGCTTGCAGAAATGTTCTGCTATATCAGAGGGCACAAGGAATATATTTTCCTTTTGCAAAAATGATGCATATTTGGTGGTAAGTACCTTAATCATCAGCTATTACATTGTCCCTATGGAATCCTACTCTAATCTAGACATGCATTTTCTAAAGGTCACTAATAATTTCTTTTAAAGTCCTCTCAAAGACAATGTTTTTGTTGTTGTTGTTTTCAAGAAAATTTTTGGCTTACAGAAAGATAATTATATCCTACCTTCATATATTCAGCTTTTTTTATTTTCTTAAACAGTAAGAGAACATTTTTTAAGAAAGAAAAGAAAGAACTAATAACTTTATTGAGTCAAGGACAACATGTAAAAGACAGCTTCTGGAGGAAAGCAGCCTGCTTTTTGTTATCAATTATTTATCCATTTTGCTACTCACTCACAGTCTCCTTTTTTTTTTTTTCTAGTTTTTCTCAGTCTCCTTGTCCTGTAATAAGGTCTTTTAATTTTCTTTTAATATAAGAAATAGAAGTAAAAGACCCTGGTTCTGTATATTTGACAGAAACTCTTCTGTCTTTTTTATCCACCAGCACTTTTCCCTTCCTTAATTTGGAAAAATAATAAAAAAACTGTAGCACCCAGCTACCCACTGACTTCAGGGTACTTGAATAAAGTCTTTGTAAAGTCAGGGGAGGTGGGAACTTGAGTCAGAAAGGCATAAATCACCAGGAACTGTGTTGGGCCTTTTAGTCTTTGACACATATCTAAGCAATCCAAATTGAGATGACTATTGATGTGTACATTTCCTACATGCCATCAAAATCCTGTTCATAATGAAGAGACAGTCTCAAGCCAATATTTTTAAGATTGGAACTTTCCTCATGGTCTGCTTTATCTCTGTTCAACTATCTGGTCAGACAGATTCATTGAACACTGGGCAACTTGCAACAAAATGGATATAAATATGTTGAAAAAACCTCACACTGTTACAGTGTGCTCAAAACTATAATTTAAATAGACACCAAGGTAAGAATTTAGACCAAGCATGAGTGGTTTTATAAAAGGCAATAAGAACAAATCTTGGCTTAATTCTTTCTGCTATTCTGGGAAGCATAAACAGAAGCAGACCCCTGGGTGCACAAAAATATGCTGGAAATATTTACTCAGAACGAAGAAGACATTTAAAATAGTCTTTATCTATTTATAAAATAGACTTGCAGTCAGTCTGTATAAGACTGCTTCAGGTATACTCAGGTGCAGCTCAAGGACACAGACTCCACCCTCGTTTGCACCCTGCTGCCTTTGAAGAAATGGAAATTACTGGATATGCTGCTGTTACTGATCACCAACGTTTGAGTAGTAAATAATGATAAAATACTGCAACACCTTAAATGTGGAACATACTCTTGATGGATACATAAGAAAGCTTTTTTTTTAACCTAGTGTCAGAAGAATAAACACTGTGACAAGGCTTAATAATGACCACACATACAGGTGGATGTCAGGCTTTCCCAAGGGAAGAGTATACAAGAACACAATGCAGACAGAACTTGGAAAAAAACACTTCAACAAGTATAGTTTAGGAAAGAACAGGGTATTTTTAAAAAGAGAAAGATCGAATTAATTTCTCCTCGCAAGAACGGGAACTGTCTGCAGCAGCCACTGCTCGCAAGAGCATGGACAGTGTGGATCTGGGCACAGGCATACTCTGTATCACCAAATGTGACACGAAAATCTTCAGCTCCTTCTCCCAGCTTAGCCTGGGTCCCAGGGGACAGAGCTGCCTCACGAAGGACACTGCATAATACCAGGTGCTGGGATTTTGTGGACACATTCTGTGGTTGTTAGTATAAATTGAGTTGACCTGAAGTCCTGTGTAAGAGAATATGTGTGCCATTTTCCAGCACACACTGGTAAGGACAGGGGTCTGTGGGGAGACACTGGTAAACAGCAGCAACAGCACTTTCATGAAGCAGGGCTGTATTTGCATTACCAAGAGGAGCTCCCTTTCTCAAAAGCAGCAGTGCACACAATTAGGGGATTTTCTTAGTGTGGATTACACCGGGTTAGAATCTGCGCACTACTTTTAATTCCCAAATTAACCTTGCTGTGAAGAAGGAACCTGCAAGAGATGACCCGGAATTTTATGTGAACTCTCTTCAGCTATTCTGTAACTCGAGGATCTTGAGTCTACCTCATGAAGCAAGATAGAATTGGGAGAAATATTGCAATTTTCATCCTTGAAAATGTTTCCATATCTTTAGCCACAGATTTTTAATTGAATTAGAGCCTGCAGATATTATTGTGCTCCTCTGCCTGTGTACTCTTTGTGTAATGAGCAAGGATATTTCACTTTCTTGCATCTTATTAAAATCAGAGTTTAGCAACTTGCAAAGACAATGCCCATTCTTCACTCAGTGAAAACAAATGAAATAACCAGTATTCAAAGTAGCAATATGTTGTGGCTTGTGCTGTTTACATTTTGGAAGTAGAGTGCCAAGCTCAGGATGCCATTTCCATCACAACACACCTCACAAACTGCACCGATGGAAAACCTGATGTGCCTCACAATAAATAGTACCTTAAAGAGTATAGGAAACCACTGGGGTTTTTTCTGTGAATATTTTGCCCCTCATTCTGTATCCTTGGCACATGTAGGCCTGTGCTGAAATTAAGGCAATACTCAAGAGCAAATTTCATAGGCTCAGATTCTTGTCTGAACATGAAAAATGACAGAGTAATTAAAAAATCATTTAACTGAAGATGCTGCAGAGGTGGGTGACTGGAATTATTGCAGAATATGACCACAATTGGTCTTGCTCTGACCATTTTCTGGGTATATGACTGACTCAAAGGGATCTGATCCTCCCTCACTTACAAAGGAGCAGACAAAATATAGACAACCTGGTGTTAAGTGTTGTTAGTGAAAGGAAAATGAATTATCAAGTTTTACTAGACCTTAATTTCAAAAAGCTATTTTTAAATGTAGAGGTGAACCCACCCCTAAAATCTTCACTCTAGATTTTAAGAAGAAACTGTGTGTGCAGACTTGATTCTTTACATCAGGATAAATTTTGCCTTCAGATATGGATTTGCCAAGATGTCCTGGTGCAGAGGGAGTGACCTGTCTTGTACCACTGACTGTCCTCTGCAAATTTTTCAAGCAAGTTTACATATGAAAGAAGAAAGGAGGGTACCATGCAGATCCTACTTCAGCTATGCCATATGGGATCGTCATCCCAGGCTATATCTGAGCATGTGGAGTATTGTAGTCAATTCCATGGGCTATTAAACAAGACAGATGGGGAAAAATCATAACAATTTTGATAAGTTTTATATAAACAGAAGACAGACTGAAAGATTCTGCTCTGCACCTTCGAAACGTAATGTGACACAGTACTGTGCATGTTCTTTTTATTGTGCATTTTCTTACATAAAAGTTGAGCTGAAGTGGAGCATGTTTGAGATGGGGCAATAGTTGTAAAACATAAGAATAGGAAGGGATTCTCAAAAAAAGGAGGGAAGGAAAGAAACAAAAATTTTCTACACTGATTCTTGATATTGGCCGTGACTGCCTGGTTTAGCTGCAGAAATTAGCAATTTGCAAGATGGACTAAACCAGGATCTGCCTTTATGCTGCAAGACCTAATCGTTACTTCTCTGTTTGAAGGTCTATGAGCATAAAGCATATTAACAGCAAAATCTGAAGAATACTTAACTCAGCAGTGAAAAACAGCTTAAGAAACTCAGCCAAATGAAATAGATGGCGGTTTAGGGGTTTAATGTATGTGAAGATAAATTTACTTTTCTGAGTGTTGCCTTATTTGTTCTTTTCTTGACTTGGAGAAGCTATTTTTCATCACTTTTTCATTTTTTAATGCAAAAACTATTTTTGCTGCTAGAAAATTATACAGAAAGACATGGCAAACTGCCTTGAAATCATCATACCCACACAGAGCTGGCAAAAGGCCCAAATCCTCCACTTCACTTTGCAAGTGAGAATTTTCTCACAGCTCCCATTCCAGCTTTCTTCTAAGACAAGGCCTTGACCCCCAGAGAGGCCTCTGTGACTGCTCACTGAAAAATGAAACAATGGGAAAACAGGATATCTTAGAGAACCACATTTTTGAAAGGAAGAAAAAATATTTGTGAGGATTCTCTCTCTTTTTGTCTTTGCTTTGTTTGCTTTATAATTGCAGTAAAACAGGTAAGACAATGCACAGCATGTGGGCACACTAATCCAAGGACAGCACTGCTGCTGGTTTGGCAGACAAGACAGCCTCAATATGGGTAAAAGATTGTCTGGCTCCTCTCAAACAGGGAGGCAACACTAACAACCTTGACATAACCTTGATTTTAGCAAGGTATTTAACATGTTCTCCCACAATATCCTTTTTGACAAGATGGTAAGATATGAACTGGACAGATGGACCTGTCCAGTGAGTGGAATGTTGCTAAACTTCAGAACTTCAGTGGTGTGATTAATGTCCCAAAGTTGAATTGACAGCTGTACACAAGCAGAGTTCCTTGGGGAATGATGTTTTGTTCAGTACTATGTAGCATCTTTCATAAAAGACCTAGATGGTGGGATGCAATGTACCCTCACCAAGCTGGTGGATGAAAACTAAACTGAAAGGCAGATACTTTTGAAGGAATAAACACCGTTCAAACAAAAATCAGTAGCTGGAATGCCAAGTCAAAAAGAACTGCATTGTGTGTAGCAAAGATAAATGTGGAACAGATTAATTCCAAGCAGCTGAACAGGCTGGGGTCTGGGTGCTTGGGCAGCTCTGCTGGAATGACCCTGGGGATCCTGGAGGACATCAATCTGAGCAAAACCTGTTCTGGACTGCATTAGCAAGAGAACAGGTAGTGGATCAAGGGATGTGTTTATTCCAACCTCCTCAACATTTGTTAGGCTACACCAGGACTATGGTTTCCAGTTCTGCTCCCTCCGATTTCAGGAAAGATATTGAAAACAGGAGAGGGTCCAGTGGAAAGTTACTGAGATGATTAGAGGATTGTAGAACTTGACATAGAAGGAAAGGTTAAAGGAACTTTAGTTATTCTGGGAGTCTATGATTAAAATATTCTACTTGCTTTCATTTGACTTAGATTATTTAAAAGAAAGATAGATGAATCAGTGGCACGCCATCCCACAAATATTGACTTTAAATGGCAATATTGAAGCTTACATTTCCCCACTGATTGCAGCATTTCCTCTTACAGACTTTTCTGCCTCTTCTGTATGATCTCATCCTTTTGAAGAAAAAAAAAGCACTGTTCTGTTGGATACTAGAGATTCTTGCAATAAAAATGATTTTGATACAGCAGGTGTGCCCACACTTCACTTTGGGATCAAGAAAAAAAGTGCAGATTCCAAGGGAGGAAACACATTTTTGATTAATCAAGATGATATGAAATTGCATTAAACACATAATTATTCTCTAAGTAAAGATGCACTGAAAAATAAAAAGGTAAACTAAACACAGCTCTTAATGTGTGTGCAGCTGCACTGTTTTCAGATGAATTTAAAAGAAATTACTTGAGGCACACAAACTTCCGGTGAGCAAGAAAGAGTCAAATTCCTTTCAGAGAACTTCCAAAATAGAGTCAAAAGATCTTTGAAAGGCGACTGAAAATACAAGGGAGAAAAAAGTAGTGTGTCTTATTTTAAAGTTGAATTAAAGTTCCCTGTGGTGTTGACTGTTAAACAGTCTGTCTGTGTCCCATTCGTGCAAGGACTTCTGATGGCAATGGGATCACTCACATGCACAAAAAGCAAGTAGTACATAAAACGTATGCAAAGTCACTAACCATTAGTTTCATTTGCTCTTCCTTTTTATTTTAAGACCCTGTGTCTGGGATGTTGTTGACCATGGGACCTTAGTCTACCAGAAGAGAAGAAGCTTTCCCTGCTTCCTAAAATTCACAGATACTCTCATTACATTTCCTCAATGATTTCTTCCCAACATCACTTTGACACTGCCATAGAAATTCCTGCATTTATGAAATTCAACAGGTGCTTTTTAATTTAGCCACTTAAATTTCTATTCTTGAGATACAAGATCTGTAGCGCTCAATACTTTTCAGCTATTTTAACAATGCTGTGCAAAAGAGTATTAGTTAGAACTGACACTGTTTCTGTTCACTTAATGCTCCAGGCTTCATCAGTTCTGCAGACATGTCCACTGTGCAGGAGGGATAGAGGTTTCTGTCTCATATTGGCATTTGACTTTCAGAGGTGTCAAGTAAAATGCCCAAGAGGAAATGTGTTTGACAATGCCAGTAATAGTGTCCTGTTGATAATTCCTTCTTTTAAGTCTCCAAGTTTCCTTTGGGGGAAAAAAAAAAGGAAACAATTTATGCTTTTGTGATAATTTTTTTTTTTCTGTGCATTTCTATAATTTCAAACCTTCATACTCCTCTTTAGCCAGATGTTTCCAAAAGCATCACACTCTACAACTTCAGATGAATTGATGTAAAACCATATATTATCTATTTGTTACCTTTTTTTTCCTTTTTCTTTTCTGAAATTCCATTGCTGCTGTAATGCAGTAAAAAATGTGTGCAAATGCACAATCAAATTGTCTTTTTATATCTTGTATTTGGCAGAGCTGAGTGCAACAAAATCTTAATGATACATATAATTTGTTTGTCTGATGTTCTGTCACATTAAGAGACTTTCAGATCCAGCTCACCTGGAGATCAGATGAGTAAAATTTTCTGTCATGACCCTTGGGCATAATTTGTCTGGGTGCACTTGGATGATTTCACATTATACAGGCCAAAAAGGGGGTCAAATAATTAGCTGATCTGCTTTACCATACTGAAGTTGAGAGTGGGGTTAACTGATGAGCATTATGCCATTTTTGCATTGGATAGAGTAGAGCTTAAATTTCTTTAAGTAGCTTTGTGGTGTAGGTAGGTTGCTGCTTGCAATCAAATGCAGTTGGCAACAAAATGATTTTTGTCTGACTACAGAGGGTTTCACCTGAACATACCCATCATGCACCAGTGGTGGTGAATCATTCCTCAGTTCTGGTCAAATAGCTCGAGAAAAGCCTACAGCTGAAGTTCTTCTGCTGAATATCTAATTATCATGAGAAAATGTAATAATTTCTCACGATTTTCTCCCCTTCGCTTCAAGCGTTGGAAAAGCACTGAGTCACCACTTGACCAAGTTGTTAATTTTTTTCCAGGCAGTTGCCTACCCTACACTCATAAATTAAGCAGTAATAAAAATGGTCTCAAGCCTGATTAATTTACCAGCATGGCTGTCTAAGCAGACTGTCAACAGACAGTCCTACAGGGTACGTGATTCATAACCAGTTAAGAATAATATTTGCTTTTTATATATTTCTTTGACATAGTCAAATTTAAAGAAGTTCAGTGATCTATCTGGTTTGACTCATCACTAAGTTTCACTCCCCTCCTCATACAGACCCCAGTTATCATTAGGGAAATGACTTAGTTACAAAGTGGTAATGACTTGGCCCAAAAAACTGGAGGCAGAATGCAGAGCTGTGGGAGCAATTTGGGAAGGTTGAATCAGGCCCATGCTCAGTCCACAAGAGTGATCTATTGCTCTGTGACTATTTTCCTTCCAGCTGCAGCCAGCAAACTCTGCTCTACTGAGGTACGTTCCTAAATTGCAGCTGTATTATGCCTTGGATAGAAGTCAGACACTTTTCTGAAGGGGTTCCAGTAAGGCTTTAGATGCTGATCATGCCAGGAAATATTGTCTAAAAAAAGCTAAATTTAAATCCCATTACTTAAAATCAGCTTTGCACCAGAGAGACTGAAGAGAAGACCTCAGAGACACTCTTCAGAGAGTTTCTGGAATTTTAATCCCCTTGGTAATCAGTCCTGCTCCACAACAGTGCTGGGGAACAATTATCAATCACATGCTGAGGAAGTTTTACTGATGCAGGAGTTTAAATAAAGCAAGCTGTTGAAGCCTTTTCTCACTGTTACCACTGCCAACTCAGCAACATCTGTAATAGCAAGGGTGGGAAATTTCTTTTTTGGAAGACTTTTCTTAGAAGAGGCCTTATATACAGCTGTAACTTCTTTTGATCCTTGTAGAAACATAATCACAGTAGCACAGATAAAATCTTAAATTTAAGAATTTTTTTCCATTTTTCCTTATGAAATTCTTGCTCTGTTTCAGTCATCTGTTCAGTCCAAGGGAATTGGATGAGCATTTAAGGAAAATAAAACTTTTAGAGGTTTAATGGATAAGTTTTTACAAAAATTATGAGTGCTAACTTTACAATGTTCTATCAGTATATGTTTGGAAAACATAATAGTTTCAAAGAAAGGCTCAGCCCAACTGCTTAAGATGTTCTGGGAAATATGACAGTTGGAATATATTCTTGAGGAAAGTTAATATTCATAACTAAATATTTACACAATTTCATATGATTGTGTGTTTTAATGGAGCTTAATTTAACAGGTAGGCATTGTTTTTAGGATGCTTAACTACATGAAAATTTAAAGAAAAATTGAGAATTTAAATTATAGATGTAGAAGAAAGCACAGCGTCTTATCCTCAGAATTGTATGGTTACATCCTCCTCTTCTCTAAAGGCAGCATTTGCTCCTTAGATCTGTGAGTGCTGGAGAACAAAGAGCAAAACTCCATGAATTACTAAAATTAAATAGCAAGCAAAAAATCTATGTGATTAAATGTGGAGTCATGCAGTAGGGAGGTACACAGTGTCCAGAAATTATTTCAAAAAAAGTGCTAAGCATTTACTAGGGCCTTTTAAAGCCCTTTAAGGCACTTTTGAAAGGTACATGAGTTGCGTCACAGCCAAAGAGGCAGAAAAGGAGAAAAAGGGTAGAGAACCTGGCAAACGTTCTTTCACTGAAATTTTTAAGCTCTCAAAATTATTTCAGATAAACATTGCAGGGATTTGGAACAGCAAAGTTAAATAACAGAACTTAGATGACCAACAATATCAGATTTTACTATTTGGCTTGGGTTTGCTGTACCTTTTGGCTATTCTCTTTGATATTACGTCCTTACCTCTCTCCATCAGACCTCTCTCATTGCCTTCAATTCCACCTTTTCATTGGTCTCATCTGCTTGTTATGTCTTGGTTTTCTGCAACGTGCTAAAACTATGGCAGATGCATACTTGAACAGCTGGTTTCCAGACAAATGAGCCTACAGGTGAGGGAAATACTAACTATGCCAAGCATACTCTTCCAGAAACTGCAGCACCATCTGAAATATTGCCAAGACCTGATAGGTTTGGTTTTCATTGATTGATTTTTGGGTTTTGTTTGTTTGTTTTGGTGTTTATATTTTTTTTTTAATAGGTTTACAGCATAGGTTTGCGTCTGCCATCTGATTTCTGAAGTTGTCTTGTTCACGAGCAGGTAGATGTGTCTGTAGTGTTGCTCTGAAGCTCCTAAGAAAGAAAGGCTCTCACCCAGTCATTAAATTCTGCCCCCAAACAACTGCCTATCACCCTGTCCACTATGGGATACCCATGAGATTGCCATCTGCCTTACTCAGACTTAGAGACAAGTGGCAGCAACAGAATCCCTTCAATTTCTCTTCCTCATTTTCCCCTCTTCTGCTCTTAGATCCAGGGGTAAAATCAAGGGAGTGGACCCAAATGAGTAGCTCTTGTTCCTCCCTGCCTCCTTGTGAGGACTGACTGGGGCCCTTAGTGGAAAATCTGCTGTTTCCCTGCTTTTTGGCAGGATGGGGGAGAAGTGCTGGCAGGCAATTACAAGGAAAAATTCAGAGAAGGCCACTGGGAGGCTGGCTGAAGGTTTCCATAACCTGCAGCTCCCCACCCTCTCTGAGCATGTCAGGATTTATGCATGCTGCCGTTATTCTGGTGACTGCAGAGGGCAGGGAGCCCCACTGAAGAAATTCTAAATACTCAGAGTGATGGTCAGCTCCTAGGCACTACTTGCTTCCCCCCATTTAGCATAAAAGAACAAACAGAACATAAGAGCTTTACAGAAAAATATATAATAATTTATGTGAAAATAACTAAAATAAATAATTTACTTACTAAAGATGAGACACGCTAATGACATCATTCTTACAGAGATGGCTTTCAGTCAACGCAATATTTGAAACAAGGCATAAGCTTTCCAGGGTAATTTTGTTAGCAACATTTTCTGCCCTGTAATTTTAGGATACTTGTAGCAGAAATGGTGGGTTTTCACAAGTCATTTTGCTCAGGCTGAATGTCTGACTGCTAATTACATTCAATATGTGTTCTTGTTCTACTGCATCGAGTTGAATACATGCACAGAAGCTGTTTAAATAACTTTTTTCTGAATGGCTATTTCTGGCTAATATTATCTCCATGTATTTTTTTCAGGTTACAATGAATTCTGTGAATTATCTCTGTAGTTTCTTGCTTCCACTGTAGCTGTCTATTTGAGAACACCTTGTCCACAACTTTCCTTTTTATGAAAGTGAAACATCCCCAGTACAACTTATGGCAACACTCACAGCCACTGTACAGACCAATACAAAATTTGCAATCTAGCGTTTAAGTTTTCCTTTGCTGGAGCCATAGCATAGACCACTTTGAAAGGCCAAATAAATCTCCCCACTAATCCCTTTTTGAAGAATAGAAAGGAGGGAATATGACAGGTTTTATTTTTTTTCCTTCTAGCAAATAGCTGAGGTGTATGTTGAATGGAGTTTCCTCCTTTGCACAGTTTGTCCAGAGTCTCCCATCCTTAAAAGCAAGCCATATTGGATTCACCACGTGAGCAGAAAAAAGCCCCCATAATTAGTAGAGTCCTTTAGGTGGATTTATTAAGGTATTAAAACATCTTATTAGGTATTTTAGCATCCACCATAATCATGCACCCCATGACACTTAGTATATGTCACATAGGTTGTTATTGGGCCATTGAATGCTTAAAAGTGATCAAACAGAGCATATCAGGGATGCATTGTGTTGACTGATGTGGCTTTCATGTCCTCTGTTGGTGTAACAATACTTCTGCTGCACAAAAAACAAACAAAGAAGAAAATTGATGTGCTGGGATAGAATTTAAATTTTTACAGTTCCATACTAGCCTTCATGTATTTTTCAGGCGATGTGTATCCTGAATGACATAGGAAGAATCATTCCAGTGCAAGACATGACGATGCCTGTAGATGTTATTTTTATGCAAAGATCAAAACACATATTGGTACATCCATATCTATCCATTTCTGGTTTCTCTTTAGCTTTGTTGAATTTAATTTGCTTTTATGATGCAATTAGTTGTCATCTACTTGCTTTTGTATTCCTAATATTTCTATCAGCAATTCTGACAGGAGATATGTCTTTTTTTATCTCAGTTGTTATTCTATTCTTACATTCAAAGAGTAGGAGAAAGTACCATAATCTGGAAACCATGGGTTTGATGTTCTAAATTCTCAGACTAGAACCTGTGTAATGAAGAAGCAATGGAACAGGCTGCCCAATGGAGAGGCTGAGGATACCCCATTCCTGGAAGCATTCAAGAACTGGTTCCACGGGGCCCTGAGCAACCTGATTTAGTGAATTACATCCCTGCCCATGGCAGGTGTTTGGAACTATGGCATCTTTAAGGTCCCTTGCAACCCTAACCATTCTATGATTCTATGTTGCACATAGGTAAAACCTTA
>QWTY01032302.1:0-17573 GCA_008033365.1 Pseudorectes ferrugineus | reverse complement strand
CTTCCCCCCCCCCCCCCCTTGAACTTTGGAGAGATCCTAGAATCATGACAAAAAATGAGGAAAAACAGTCTTTCATTATGAATTTATTGAGAAGCAAGAAGAGCACATGGCCTAGGCACAGAATGATTCACACATCACTTAAAAGACATTACAGAACAAAAAATTCCAGGTAGACTCCAGAAGACCAGGGTGATATGAATCCAGTGACAGGACATTGATCACTGGAGAAAAGGCATGTTCATCCTATTTGCTTTTGTTCTGTGGTTATAACAAAAGCTGTGCTAGTGGAATCTCCAGATAGGCTCCAGAGATTTAAGATGTTGAGTTCTGTAACTGCATAATATGTGATATATGTGAAAGTCATCTTTTAGCCTGTGTTAGAAATGGATACCTCCATAACTTACTGCAAAAAAGTGTTTGGGCTCTCGCCTGTTCTGCCTCATGCTATTTTCATCCTAAGATGAGAGTGTTGGTATTGGATACTTTCTTCTTACAGCTGTATATATTAGAAGGAAAAAGTAGGCTACAGTGTGCGTTTAGAGATAAAATTACCACTAGAGGATCTAGTAACTTCTTGAAAATAGAAAATTATAAAGAGGAACAGCATCAGAATCACCATGTGAGGATTATTTTCTTCAGAATTATTGTAGCATGCAAGCAACCTACTTGGCTTGAATAGTTTTGGTAGTCTGTAGCTTTCATGAAATTGGTTTGCTGCTAATAATAGTCTAAATAATTTTTCACAGTAAAATCGGCACAAGCGACAGTGACGTGATCTTGATTAGTCAGCTTTGCTGAAAGAGTGTAATCTCCCTGTATGAGACAAATGCAAAGCAAGAGATTAGCCCATCAGTAGTACATAACTGCTTAAGTTTCTGACTCCTCTTTCTGGAAACAGAATAATGCTTTCCCCATTAAGTTCTTCCAAAACCTTTCTGGTCCAAATATTTCAGAGGTGGTAAAGGATGTGCCCGTATTTTCTGCCAAAATACTCTCCTCAGGGATATCAATGCTGACAGCACAGATTGAAAAATAAAACAGGGCAAGGGGAATGACATGTTTTGCTGCATGAAAAATCCCTTCAAATCTGTGTAACTTCTTATGTTTCTTATGAGCAAGCACAATATGGCCTATGCTGTTTAGTAACTGGAAAAAGAGGTGCTCAGTTCTCTGGCACTTCTCTTCCATGGATCTTGTTGTTCAGTGTTATTGATATGAATTTTTATAACAGAGCACATTGGGGGAAGTGTGTGTATAGATGACTCAATACATGATGAATTCCTATATAATAAAAGAAGAAGTAGTCTAATTTCCAATTGTGTAGTTGAAATTATGAATTCAGGCTTTGGGGAGAACTTATATCATTACAGTGCAAAAAAATCTGAACCTTAAAGGAGCCATGGCTATCTTGTATTGGTCAAAATGTCTCTCTCCAGACACTTGGAGAAGCACTGGTCAGGGGAGGTGACAAGGCTTATTTAATAGATTTGGAAGAGGAGGTGAACTAGATTTTATTCACTGTATATTGCTGGCACTGCAGTAATTATTTCTGTTTTTTTTTTCTGGAGCACAGAGGGGAGCAAAATGTGGGGTAGGAGAGGTTGGCAGCAGTGACCTCCTGGCTTTGAACCACAGAATGCTCTTGCCCTGTTTAGAGCCCTTCTGGTTATGGAGTAGAAGGAGGCATGGCTAGAATGAGTCGGGTTTCTTGGCATTTGCCTTTTACAATGGGATTTCTAAAGCAATATCTGGCCTGTGTCCTCACAGAGAGGTTCAAGTTAAGAGTAAAATCTAAATTTAGAGAGAGGCCCAATGGCAACATGCTCTTGAGAATAGAGCCTGCTTGTAATTCCTGTGTGGACTGTGCAAACATCCCTCAGGCTTCTCGGATGAGGTTGTTCTTTGCAATGAGCAGAAGACGATCGCTGTATGGAATAATTCCTTTTTGTCAGCACGGGAGGATGATGTTATTTGCCTGATTGATTAATTAAGAAAAGAGGCTTCCTATTCCCTTTCTCACAAGCACATTAACTCTCTAAAAGCTTATAGTTTAATTAATAATAAGGGAATTCATAATAACTAATTTTTGTTGCTTATTAGTGATTAGATTTCTTTTTTCTCCTTCAGAATAATTTTTTGCTTGTGGTGAAAAATTGTTATGAAAAGAGTCTTGGAGTTTCTGCCTCCAGAAACTAGCTGAAAATTCAGCTAATTTGCCCAGAACTGGAGTTTTACTGGTCTCTGTGCATGTTTCTAGGACGACTTCTTGGTTTAAAGACCTATTCTTCAGGTTATCTTGAGGCTTTACTACGTAAGTATGTTAGTAAAGCTGCTCCTGGAGCAGAATGCTGATTGATGTGAGCTCAGGCACTCCTGTGTGAGACATCAAAAGACAATGCTCAACACAGCATCTCTAGGTATAGCCTTTAGGAAAGCAGGCTGGTTAGGGTGGGATAACAGCCTGCATAAAGGGGGTCCAGCTCCCTGTGTGAAAGCCTTGGGAAAATGAAGGTTGTGGTTGCTGCTGTCACTGAGGGAAAACTGAGACATATGAGATGGTAGTGCTTACAGAGGCTTGATCCTTCCAGAAGCCAGATCTCCTTGTTATCACCTCTGCAGGTCTTGGCAAGCCTGGTTCTTTGGGACTCATCTCTTTGTTCTGTATCCCTGTTCTGATCCTGTCTTCTTTTCTTGCCTGGAGCAATCCAGTGCCGAGCAGACCCCAGACCTCATCTTTGAGCCTCTGACATATGTTTTATGTCTGCTGCTGAAGAACTGAGAGCTCATGCTGTGCCTCTCTGAGTAAATCTAAGGAGTATTTGACTGACCACCTGAACTCTATGCTTTTGCAGTGGTGGCTGTGATCCTTTCTTTGCCACATTCTCAACAAGATGCCTTGATAATCAAAGACCTTGCCTTCTTCCCTTCAATCCAATCTCTTCATTGTATGTCTCTAAAAAATCGTTTGTTACGTACTGATCAAATATCTCTTCATGCTGTGCCCAGTTAAGAGACTGGTGCATTCAGCATTTGAGATCGAGCTTTCTTTGCAGTGTGATTCGGTTGAACTTCTAGAAGGAGACTTAGCTGTGTGTGGAGAAGGCTGCCAGTAAAAAGCATCTGTAATAGATGACCAGGAAATTCAGAGCAATGCCTAGAGTACTGCCTGTTTTCTCACCTTCCTAAGAAATTATTTTCTTATTTTAAGGCTCTGTAAATCCAGAGGAAGTGTTCTTGGCCTAATAAGTTGTACCTTCAGTTGCCACCTAGAAGACCTTGGTCTCTCTGCCTGACACCATGTATGTACAGTGGAACACGGTCAATTGCAATAGCTATCTAAATTGCCTTTATAGCCAGAGAGGATGAATGAGCCTCTCCAAATTGTTCAGTTCACTAAGGACTGAGCAAAATTGCAGCTTTGGTCTCTTGGGAGTCCCCTGGAACTGCTTCTTTTCTTGCTATTTTAAGAGTAAGAGAGGGGGAGACTACTAAAGAACTCTATGGCTGTCTGACTTAATGCTGGTACAGGAGATCTGCTATCCTGAAAAAAACCTTTTGTCTCTGGATAGTAGTGCCTCTGTAACTCTTTATAAGCAAAGTCACTTAATTTCATATTGAAAAGGATTATTCATATAAAACACTATCAGATCCAGTGTGTCAACTGGGGAAGCCTGGAATGTGCTGGTGTGATTGCTGGTAGTCCTCTGACCATACCTCATCCAGAAAGCCCTTCTGCTTGGGAACACAGCTGTGACCAACTTACCTGAGGGATTTCTTTGATTCCCAGTGTGACTGGTCCCTCGTAGTACAAGTGTTCTGGAAAGCAACAATGGTGGTGGATGGTTAGACATGCAGCACATGAAGGAAAGAGGCAGCTGATCATAGATGCCTTTTTGGAATGGCATTTCAAAGCCTTCAGTGACAAGTATTATGGAACTGTAAAATGCTCCTTACACAGTCTTGCAACAGCCCTCTTGAGGGAAATATCAGGATGTATACTGCCTTATGGGGAAAGCAAGGCAGAGCTTGGGCTCAAGGAGCATCTGCAGCACATCTGAATGGAAAAGTTGGAGCATGTCTTTGCACAACCAGATGGGTGTTCCTATGTCGTCATGCATCCAAATGAAAAGGGATGGGGGGACTGCCAGACTCAAGTCCTTTAGCATGAACATTAAACACCTGCAGCTGCAGTGGTCGAACTGTACTGTTTTGGTAACTTTTAGAAAAACCAGTCTGAGCTGAGTGTTTGTGTAGGTGTGGACTTCTGACTGCTTGCTGAACATGACTTTAAAGTAATAAGAACATGTCTATCTCTCTGCTGAGGGAGCGTTCATCAAGAAGTTACATGAGGTATTAAAGTCATCACAAGTTGTGTTGGTGACTGGAATAGAGCCTGGGAGTTCCACCTTCCAATCCTCATCTCCCTAATCGTGCGAGGCATGCCTGCTCTTGGCTGTTGAAGAAAGGGCAACTTTGGCATTAATGGAGAGAATTAGCAAGCTGTTCTGCAGTTCCTCCTACTTTTTCATAGCTTACTGGGCCAAACTGTGCAGACTTGACTGAAAATAAAACTTGTCGATGTTTCAGTATTTCAGAATTTCTTGCACAACTTGCCCCACACAAGTCATAGAAAAGACTAAGAACTGTTTAAGGATTCTCTTTTGTAGGTGTCATGAAATATTCTTTACTTTGACAGTGACAGAGGAGTAAGTGTTTCATCATGTTTATATGAGTATGTGCTGGCATTTTGATGCTTGTCACTTCTAGAGAGTTGTTTTAGTCTAGTCTCACTGTTGGTTTAAAGTGTTTCTTGTGGAAGGTTAGACAAAAGCATCTTTAAGTTGTACAGTCCATCTCACCATGCATGGACTTGGAAAACAGTCCACAAAAGTTCTTCCCACACATTATATTAAATGTTAGTCTTGTAACAAAATTATATGAAAGAATCATGACAATAAGATAAACTAGGAAAAGGAGAAACCTGAGATATCACCAATGTTCTACACCTTTGCAATAATGAGAATTTTGTTCAGTGTAAAGCCCTGATGATCCTGGGAGGTGGAGAAGATGCAAAACAACACAGTGTTGCCCTAAAAAACCTAATCCCAAAACAGAGAACAGAATAAGTATGTCTTGGCTTGTCAATCTCAAACTGATAAACTATGCTACAGAAATTCTACTGTACTGATTCCCCTCTGCATCCCTGGCTAATTCATGTGGACACCAAGAAGTCTTGTTGTTTTCAGAGAGCAGTCACCATCGCCGCTCGCTTCTGTGCACGAAGCGAGAGCTCAGGAGTCTGACACATCTCCACTGCAGAGAGCAGTGACTCAAAAATTTTAAAAATACAGTACAGCCCACCTCTCGGTTCACAGCTTTAATAGAGTCTAAATGGGAATTAAAGGCACTGCAGACTGCATAACTTAGGTGATGAGTGACTCCCCTGGGACTTGAGCTGTGTGTGTCGATATGAGCTAAGGCATATTGGGTCCCCCTCAGGGTGGTGTGGACCATGCAGTGGTGGAGCTCATGCTTTATGTGTCCTTTCGTTCAGTAGAGAGCCTTGTAGGACTACCTTTTCTTCAGTCAACGCACAGCCTAACAAACCTTGGATGACAGCAGAGGAGAGTGGAGAGGAAACTGGGCTGTGAACAATCACCCTGCCCCAAAGTCCTTCTGCACAGGGACATGGAAGCTTCTCTTGGATCATGTGGCTTGTTAGGATCTCATCTAGGCTCTCAGAAAGCCATCCAGAATCTAAAAACATAGATGCAGCATCCAGGCTCTGCAAAGCCTGTATTTTAAAATGAAGTAGGTGTCATCAGGCCATAAATTTGCTTCTGAAATGATGGCAATGCTAATCTCTCATCTAGTGTAGGTAGAAGCTATTTTTCCCCACACACTTCACTGTGATAAAGTAACTGGATGAATGCAGTCTCAGGGCTCTGCCTCAGCCCACTCTGAGAAGTTTTCCTTGATTGCTCTGATGTGTTGTAGCTATGCCTTTGCTCAGTTATCAAAGAAATCACTGTCACGGGCTGTATTATCTTCTAGGGAGCCTTCAACTGCAGAGCAGCAGGTGCTCCATGTCCAGTTTGAGGTCCACATTTACTGCTTTATGCTTCAGCTTTACCCTTATTTAGCTCTTTCTAACCAGGGGTCTTGAAGTGGTTCACAGCTGAATCATATGGAGCTACTGGAGAGAGTCCAGTGAAAGGCCACTGATATGATTAATGAACTAGAACATCTCTCCAATGAGGAGAGACTGAATGAGCTGGGACTGTTCAGCCTAGAGAACAAAAACATTAGGGGACAGCACAACAATATGTGCAAATACCTGAAGTGGGTTGTAAAGAGGATGGAGCCAGGCTCTCTCCACTGGTGCCTAGAGGCACTGCAGGGCAAAGAGGCAGTGGGCACAAACTAAAACACAGGAGGTTTCTCCTGAACATCAGGAAAGCCTTTTTTTACTGTGAGGGTGACTGAGCACTGGCAGAGGTTGCCCAGAGAGGTTGTAGAGCATCCGTCCTTGGGTATATCTAAAAACTTTGCCCTCTACATGGTCCTGGGCAAGTGGCTGTCAGATGGCCCTGCTTGAGGTAGGTGGGACTGGATTAAATGATCTTCAAATGTCCTTTCCAACCTCAACAATTCTGTGGTTCTGTAAGCAATCCTTTGGAAAACTCCTGTGACCTTCCTTGCTTCAATGGGCAGGGGGAAACTATGCTGCTTTGAAAGTATGTCCGTATAAGAACGCAAGGGCAGCTTTCATTTTAAGCTAGTTGAGACCTATCAGGAAATACTATGGATTCATAAATCTGCTGAATTTTATCATTCATATTCACTTTGGACCATGGAAACCTCCTCAGTGGATCAGGCTTTTCAAAGACCCTTCAGTGTTCCAGTTGCATGAGGGTTTCTGCTATAATTCCAGAAGTGTAAACACCCTCCAAGGCTTGAAGGACTGCAGTTTATCACAGCATCCTTCGTATGCATTTTTCTCCATATATTCATACATTTTTACATTCCTCCATTGAGAGAGGATGGACACATCTGCTGCAGTAAGTGTAACTGTCACAAACACTGAGCCTATCTCATTGAAAGAATTCTGTGGTCTTCCCAGAGAAAAGCCCAAATGTGGTTGCAAAAAATGCTCACACATTTGGAAGAGCGTAAACCATGAGTGCATTTTTCCAATTAAATATTCTCCTTTTTCTTTTTTGGTCTGCTGGTAGTTTATGGTACCTGTCAAGCATGCTGTCATCAGTGATGTGCTTTCAGCCCTTTTTCTTACAGATTTATCTGAAGGCGATTTCTAGAAAATATTTCTAATGTACCACTGAATCAAGGTGCCACTACTGTATTTTTTGTAGCAGCTTTTCACTGTTGTTTTTACCAAAAGTAACTTAGTCCTTTTCATTGCTAGTGAGAGGGCCTTTAGTAGCTTCCAGTCTGAAGCAGAGCTTTCAAATGTGTAAGAACTTCCTGAGGATTACTTCAAATTACTAGTTATCATTTATCATGAAGATGCTTCTCCTTCCTGACTAAACACCTATAATGAAATTCTCACTCCTCTTTCTCAAATCTTCCTTTCAGTGAAAATCTTTATGCGTTCTCACACTCTTGTACTATATAAAGGCCCTGTACATCTGCACCCACCTCTTCCTTTTTCTATGTTTTAAATATTTTTAGAACTTCAATGCTCTGTGTTGGAGTTCTTCTAGGACACGATCTTGCACCCATGCAACTGACACAGCTTCTGTGGGTGCTGTGGATGTAGGAATGATGTGAATAACTGCCAGCTATAGATGTATAGCTGAGTGGGAAAAACATATATAAATACATAGCCAGGTGAGAAACATTTGCTCTTTTTTACTGGTGAGGGAAAGGTGAGATGAAGGGGCTAAGCAAGATGGCACTGTGTGTCAGCCCAAAGACCTAGCTTTGTGGTATAGCTGCTTTCTCAGAAACAGCTACCTATATTCTCAATGTGATAGTCAGTTTTTTAATTCATGTTACGTTCTCTACTTTTATTCACAAATACTATTTTAGAAACTTGCTCACTGTAACACCTACTAAAAGGGACCATAATGTAAAGAATGGAGCTCTGAAGAAAGGTGGGGGTTTCTCTATGGTTTGGGAGTGTGCACAAGGAATTGTGCAAGTGCTCTGATGGTGCCTCTGTCAGTTGAGCCCGAAAGAAAACTTGCAGAGGACGCAGCTCTCTTTTTCTCAGGTAGCTTTGTTTAAGCCTGCAAGTTGTGGTTGGCACATTGCTTAACATTACCCTGGTAGGTCTTCTAATCTGATTTTAGTGATTGCATTGGGAAATCTGTTAAATCTTATGTAACTGTTTTCTTTGGAGGAAATGGGGAATAACCAGCACTTTCTACTAAAAAAGAGGAAGGCCTGAGTTCATGTTATGCCACAAAGAATTTAGCAATCTTGTTGCTGTTGTTCCTAAATAGACAATGGGCAATTTCCTTGCAAACTTTGAGCTAACAACTTCACAACAGACATATAGCTCAAAAAAAAAGATCTTGGAATCCTATTTATGAGTCTGAGTGAGCAGTGCCAGACGTGACCTTTGCTTAACAAAAATAGTAAATACTATATGATTATGATGAACATGAAACCTCCAGCTATATTAAGTCTTTCCAGCACAGAGAGTATTTCCAGTCATGAAAAAACTGTAGCATTATAGAAGAGCAAATATAAATAAAGAAAAAAAGAAAACTTTCCTCAGACAACTAAGACTTTGCCACATCCGGCTCTTATAAGTCTCTTTTCCTTGTAACTTCTGCTCTGCTTTTCCCCACCAGTGAGTGGATCAACAAAACATGTAGAAGGATGATGCCTTGTCTAATTTTGGGAGAGGGAGGAGCAGGCAATTTTTGGCCTCCTTGTGAAAGGCAAGCAAATTCTGTGTGAAACTATATTTAAACTCAGGTCAGGTCTGGCCAGATGTTGGAAATGTTGCCCATAACAGCAGGGAAAAAGAGGCTCTCCATGAAAAGCTTCGGTTGAAAGCGCTCACTGCTCTCTTGTGTCTTAGTAGCCTGCATACTTGGCCATTCACATGTTGTCCTTCCTGCATAGGCATTAGGTCATATTTACAGCTGTGCTAATATGGTAAATTATGCCTGAACTGCCTTAAATTGGTCTTCAGCTAAATTCTGTGTCCTAAAACATGGGTTAGATTCAACTGTCAACTAATTAAGAAACACCACATTTTCAGTTTGAACCTGTCTGAGAAAGTTTACTTCTTTCCCACTGTGACTTAATTACTAAATAAAAACAGCTACTGAACAAGAGGGTGTGTACTAAAAAGTGCATGGCAGAGGTCTTTGCACTAAAGTAGGGATGCTTCTAAATGAAGATATATAGTATTATTTAAACAACCAACTATGTGTTTATATCATAATGTACTTCAATTAGCAGAAACAATCGCCTGTCAGTTTAAGATTAAGAGACTTGGAAACCCCAGGAGGTTTTGGCTTTGTAGCTTAATGTGTGAGTAGCAGTTTGTGTTCAGCTCAGGACTGACTCTACTTCTACTTAATGTATTCACTAAAGGATGTTATTTAGTACTTCATCAGAATAAAATAGTTTTTCAGTAGGTCTGTGGGTGGTTTTTTTCCTCTTGTAATTCAATACACAATTGAAGAAACTTCTGAATTTAATTTTTTTGTCTATCTGGCTTACAGGATTTACATAATTGGTTGCTCATGCAGCATTTCTCTATTATTCTTTGTGATAGTTTTGTGCAGTGTGAAATGTCTTAGTAATTTTCCAGGGGCTGTCTTAGCAGTAGTGCTGTGCATGGTCTTTAAACTCATAGCCCTTGCACATGAGTAATGGCAGTGTTATCAGCTTGAAGATGCAAGTGAATGGAAGGAAAGCAGAGCTTCTGTAACTAACTGGTGCTCTAACAACTCAAACTTCTCTGTGACTCTACCTCTTTTTTATAAAATCAGCCTAAAGTGATGATCATGATGTAAGAGGGATTTAAAAATTACTGGATATGTGGCTACTGCAGTCCAGAAGCATGACCATAGCTCTTCCAGACATGGCACAGCTAAGTCAGCACTACCTGGCCTGGGTTGTGGCAGAAGGGGCCTTGAGGTGCCCAGGCTCACCTGGGCCCAAAGATGCCTGTTTTCTGGGGGCAGCTAATAGCACTCTAAACCAACTAGAGCAAGTCTTCACCAGCTGGCAGTGTGACTGGCATGAGCTGAATTCATCTGACTGCTGCATAGGCACATGTTGAACAGAAACAAGAAGCAAACCATAGATGGTAGCAAATACTATCTTGTTCCAAATATCCTTATTCAAGCATATTTCCTCATAAAGTGATTAAAAAATTGCCTTTAAGGACAGGAAGTGTGACTTGCTTAATAGTGAAGAACATGTTCAGAACTTGTTTGTTTGCTCAGCCATTTCTTTTACAGAACTAGCCTTTATTTTTGTCATATTTCTTGCTCACATGACAACCATGTGCCTCTAAATAGGGCTTATGAACCTCTCTGCTGTTGGATGGGGGTCACATAACCACAGTTATTTTTAATGGACTTGAAATCCCATGTGCGTGCAATATTCTGTGACTAAAAGTAAAGCAAACAAACAGGTTGGGGGGAAAAGCAGGCCCTTAAATTAAAATGTCTCTGTCCTACTGTGTTCCTGTCACCCATTAACATGCTGGTGCAGTAAACAGAACATTACGATGTATTGGTGCAGTCAGCAGCACAGCGGGTGCATCCTGCTTGGAGTATTCAGTAGCCATCAAACACTCAAGAGTGCTACCTAAATTACCTCCTTTCTTCATTCCACAGAAAATAAGCTTAGAATGACCCGGCCCACAAAGTGTCTCTGAGTAGGTTAAGACAGTCTTTCCATTTACGATCATGTCCAGCTTGACATAGAGTTCCTTGATGCTGTGTCCTACACACAAAGCAGAAAAGAGAGGTCAGAGAAAGTGCAAGGGTAAACAGGTTTTTTACTTTATTTTAAAAAAGATTCTATTTTTTCCTCCCTGCTGTTTGAGCCATTAGATGTTTTCTCTTCATTGAGGACTCCTGGTACATAGAAATCCATTCTTCAGGAACAGGTCTGTAGGCCCTTCAAGGTATATGACAGGGGACATTATAGCAGTTATCTTGATTGTTAAATAAACCATGCCCATGACCATTTTCTGACTCTAAGGTCAAATGGCATAGCAAATCTCATGTCCTTACATCTAAACTTTTCTTGTGTTCTTAGCAGAGGGATCATATTGAATGGGCCCCTGGGAGCAACCAGTAACTGCTGCCTGGGAAAACAGTAGCTGGTCTGAGGCAAACGTGTGCCAGGGACCAGCACAGCAGCTTGGCAGTGCTAGGAGGTTGCCTGCTTGTGCCTGGCTTGCTAACACAGGCAGAGCCAGTGAGGCTACTGGATTTAGATGGAGGTCCTGTACTCTGACTTGCGGGAAAAGTATTTGCAAATGCCTGTAATGTGATTTTTGCAGGCTTGTTTACCTTTGCAGCCACCTGAAAACTGATGCTCCCTGTACAAATGGGCAGCATATCTCACAGGCAGGAAGACCTTTTGCATTAAGGAAGCATTCCCAGGTGTTAAAAGACTCTTGGCACACAATTATGTGCTTATTTTCAGCACCAAGAGCATACAGCAGCACTTCCATGTTTATGTTTTGGTAGTAGAGGATCTAGGTGAGGTTGGGGCCAACAGGTGTGCAAGAGGTGGCTTTCCTGTGAAAGAATCACAAAGCAAGCTATGGCGAATATTAAATCGTGCACCCAGTTTTTACCTTTTATTGCTCATCAGTCAAGTGCTGAAGGGTGTAATTTCAGCTAGTGAAGGTGGCAAACTGATTGCATGACTGTCGCCTCAGGCCAGCACTTTCCTAGCACACTTCCCTGCATGCCCGGGAGGGACTGAGGGGTGTCCCCACGTTGCTCTGTGGGAGTCCGCTCAGTCCCCTACCTACAAGGGTCACAGCCTTGGCACTTTGGTGAGCACTGCTCATGCTGACACAAGAGTGTGGGTGCTGTAGCTGTCTCATTCAACAAGACTCTCCCCAGGAGACTTAGCTATGAAGATGATAAGCTCTAGAGCAGCCCCCCCTTGGCTCTCCATGTGTAGAAATGAAGAGCAGAATGGGGGCTGAGGGCTGATATGACCTGTTTAGGGTGACACACGTAGTCTGAGGCCGAGCTGATAACAGAACTGACATTTTTGTAACCCTGCACAGGTTTTGAAATTTCTAAGAAATGAAGCCCATTCATATTTTACAGGAGATTGTCACCCTTGCTTACTTCTTAATACCAGCACTCACACATGAATTAACTGTGTATGGTGTGAGAAAATAGCAATTCACTTACCTAGGACCGCTGCAGCTCTGATGTTAAAGGTGTGGGTTGCAATATCAGAACAATGGTCAATGCTGAAAGCAAAATCTTGCTGGGGATCTGTTTGAAGACACAAAGCAGTGGGTTAAAAGTTATATCTTCAATGAGATACTGACTGCATAGGAGAAAACAATAAAATACAGAAGTGTTATAAAAAACAAATTACATATTCCTCAAAAGTTCTCCAAGAAGTGCTCAAAGCTCCCATACCCTGTGTTCAATAGCTAATTCTATCCTTCCTGCCCCTTCGGTCTGAAGCACACTCAGATGATAACCTCTGTGAGGCTAGAATCTACTGTGTAGAAAAATGAGGCAAGTTCAAAGAAAACAAGTTCCCCACAGTGGTGGGTAGTCAATACTTATTCAATGGTGAAGTCCCAGCACAACTGCTCTTCCTGGACTGCACATTGCCATTCCTTCCTCAGCACTGATGAGAAATTGGTCATGAAGATGTTTTTTAATTAATTTGTATCACAAGATGGCTTGGTGAAGCCGATTAGGAAACTGAATTCTGGAGTGGGATGGAAAGTCCGAAACTGAAAATAAAATTGTGTTAACTGAGATGCTGCAGTACTTTTTGCTGTGTCCATCATCCTGTGATATTTCTAAGCCAGAAAATATTCTACATTTCTCCTTTTCTGGGAGACTTTAGCACAGCTGTGGGGCCAAAGGGAGCCCTTTGACTGACAATTGTCATGAATGTGATTCTTTCCAGTTCCTACAGTATCCCTTTCTCTGCAAAAACTCTAAAACTCTTGTAAAAACACAATTGTTTTCCTACCACTTCCACCTTCTTTGTTGCTAGCCTCCATGAGTCTTGCTGCTGTGCCTGAAGGCTTGCTGACGTGTCACTCTCTGGTGACAGGCAGCAGCAACCACTGACAGCTCAGCTGCCACAACCAATAGAATGTGCAAGTGTTTTCCAAAGCTGTGGCAGGAGGGGAAAGATTTGGCCAGTTTGGAAAATTACCTTGAGCCTCAAAACTTGCTTTAGGCATAGTTTTGTCCCTCATTACGGCTTTCCAGCCAGCCTGTACATCCAACATCATTCTCTGTGGAAAAAAGAGAAGCAGCTGTGGCATGTGCAGAAGCAGCCATAGGCTCCTTGGTTTACACAGATCTGGTAGTGACAAATATAGACTTGGGAAGGGAGTTCTGTTTCTAAGTTATTGTTGCTTGAGCTAATCTTCTCACTGAGTTGAAAATAACAGGTTGGGAGAATTTTCCTTTGATGCTGTGGTGAAACTTGAGTCACGAGCGTCCTCTGTGAGGCTGAGCCAGCATCCCCATAGTCTAACCCTGTTTTTGCAGCAGTGCCCCACAGCTGTAGCAGCTAGCAAACAGCAGCCTGTGTGACCAAAACCTGATTGCTTAGAGGGGATCACAGAATGAATGAAAGTGTTGAGAGGACCTGGAGGGCTTTAACTAAGCCAGGCTTTGTGAGCCCACAGATTATCAGTGTGGTCTAAAAGGAGTGCCCAGCCCTAAATTCTGGTAAATTAAAATAACTGTTCAAAGAAGGGAGATAAAAGACACTGGTATTTCCCACAGCTCTGTGTCCTTGTGCTGGATTTTTTCCTCCACACCACTAAAGCAGTCTCTGCAGTTGCATAATCTGCTTGGGACAAAAAGTTAGTGCCTGGAGTTGTTTATCAAGTGTGACCAGAGTCAGAGGGTTGTCTTTTTTCTTATTCCTGTCAGTTCCAACTTTGTTTTTGCAGCTTCAGAAGCTGTTGGAATCGGTTAGGAGAGCAGTTTCCTCCTACAGCTGGAAAGCATGTCAAACTTCTCTTTTCTCCAGGACGGTTACTCCTGCTTCCCCTCTGGTTTCTACCATCTCTCAGGGCTTGGTTTCCGCTTGCCTCTGGGCTTCTGCAAGAGCCCCTCTTGCCTCTGTTTTGTGTGTGGTGCGATGATAAGGTTCAGGAAGCAGCTGCTCCGATTCAGGGCAGTTTGGGCATTGATGCCTACAGATAGGGCTGGTTGTCAAATTACTAAAATTGTTGGTTCTGCAATTTCCAGAGGGAATTATGGTCAAATGTGGCACTGGAACATATGTGACGGTCTTTGTTTTTCAAAGAGACTAGGCTGTACTTTAATCAACAAATTAAATCATGGTGTTAGGGCTAGAAATTGAACTTTTAGTTTAAAATTTCTCATCAGTAACTGAGTGGAAAGGGTATGTTCATGAAACCAAGCTTTTCTGGAAAGCTTGGTCTTCTTACAATGACCCTGATCTCGGGGTTATTTTAGTTTGGATGTCTGTTTATTTCTATGGGTTGAGCTCCTTTGACAGATGACACATTTCATAGTGCATTGTAGCCATGGATGTCTTTTACTGCACTGCTAGTGATGCAGCATAGGATCCTGACATATCCAGGGGGGTGTTGTCTGGTCCTCAGAGAAGAAGAGAGTGTGGAAGCACTCACATGAGAAATTCCAGCAAAATTTGTGAATTGGAGCACTTGGATTTTGTGTTGTTACTCTGTTGCTGAGAAATGTAGAATTTTCCAGTGCCAAGAGAACACTCAATTAATTTTCTGACCATCCCTGTGGAAATTCCTGCTCAGACTTTGCAATCCAACTTTGCAATCTTAGATACTGCAGCATATATGGAGGCCTCCTGCTGAAATCAATTGAGAGGATGGCTGTGTTGCTAAAGCTGTGGTGCCAGGGAGTCTGGATTCCCAAACATGTAGGGAGAAAAGTTGCTACTATAATGAAATTAATGAAAAGAGTGGGGTTTAGCCACTTGATAAGTGAAGAAGTCTGTAAATTCAGCAGGGCTTTATGCACTAAGGGATTGTGCCATACCCCTCTTTCCTTAAATTGTGAGGAGTCCCTCCTGTGGCAAAGGCAACTCAAGGCAATTGCCATTTTTGTTTTTCATCTCAGATGTACAAGCGTGAGTCACTGTGTGTCTCCTATGGAGGTTTAATACTTATTCTTCCTTGTTTGCCTCAATCTGAAGTGAGCTGGTTAGACAAAAAAAATACATGTTATGTCTTTCACATGTGCAGAGCAATAACATTTACTGTTAGATCTCTAAAATACGTGGGGCTGCCCTTCAGCCTTCCACTTCCCTGCAACATTTCATGGTGCACAGTACTGTATGTTCCCAGACTTCCCTCCACCTACACCCTTCAATCTGCTCCCTCTTCCATAATTAAAGCTAGAAACTCTTTAACTGGTTGCAGAATTTTGCTTTTCCAGTTCAGCTTTGATATATCACCAACACTCATAATGTTGTTGGAAATTTTGCAAACACATTGAGGTTTATCAGTAAAAATCTGCTTACTGAGGGGGAAAAGGGCATTTTTTGTGTATCTAGTGAGAAGGACTTGGGCTGCAACATATTTACAGCTAGCATGAAGGTGTCTGGAAGCAGGATTTTGACTCAAGTTTCTCTCTAGACAGTTCTAAATCTTTCGGGCAACTGCTCTGGGAAAGGGGAAAGTCTTTGGCTTTTGTAAACAATCAGTGCACTCCAAGATCTTTCAGACATTATTATGAACCTGATGCTGTGGCTGATGCTGAGCTCCCAACTGTATCTAGCACTGAATGTCCAGCTTTTGCTGAAGACCGGCTTCTGTAGAAAAATCCTGCTCTGTGAGAGGTGAATTTGGGAGGTACCTGGCCTCTTGCCACCAATCACCCCTTAGATGGTTTAGTGTCAGCTGAGCCCATGCATCCCACCGCCCATTTCACCCTTACCCAAGTTCCCTGGAGGAGATTTGTTGCTATATTGACTTGGGATGTGGTTTTCCATGTGCACTGGCACCACAGTGCAAGATTTTAGCCTGACTTACTATTTTGAGGTGCTCACAGTGTTGGGTTTGGATGTTTTTTTCTTAGAAGACTGAGCAAGTGTGAGCCTAGAAGCTCAGATGAGTTCCTGAACTTTTCTTTCTAGAGTTTATTTCCCCTGCTTTTGTTCTTGGCAGAAGGTTCATAGGTAATTTAGCTCAGACATATTTACAGCAGTGTAACCTCAGTGATGAGGACAACAGATGGGAACTCCCTTTTGTGCCCTGGTTCCTGCAGCTGTGGGGCCAGTGGCTCCCGCCCCTGCTGAGCGTGGGTGTGCACAAAGGCACAGGGCTGCGAGCTGGGGCTGTCCTTACAGCCTCCTGGGAGGGGGTCTCCAGAGCACAGGATGAAGCGGACAGCTGGGAATGATAATGTGCTAACCCACTGTGGCTATGTCCCTCAGAGCCTGAGCTGCTAGATGACTAACTGGGCATTACAGAAACTGCCTGGACAGATGGGAAGCACCTGTTCTAGGAATTTTGCTGTGCTGGTGTACAACAGCCTCTGTCTTTTATTCTTCTCTCTCCCTCCCCCCATCTTTTTAACTATCCTCTACTGGCTTCACTCTCATCTGAATCTGCTCTAAAATCCCGTTTGTTCCGTATGAGCATGAAAATCAGTGGTATGAGTGAATAGCAGCAGCAAGCAGATGAGCTTTGCTTGTAAAAGTCCACATCTGTAAGCCTTGGAGTGGTAAGAGGACCCTCCAAACTGGTAAGCTTTGAGTGTTTCAAAATATTAGTTTTAGGAGCAGATAAGCCACAGAATTGAATGAAATGGCGTAACTGCAGTTGGCCAGGGTCATATAAGGACAAGCTGGTGCTAGAGGAGATGGAAATTAGCACAAGGAAGAAACATTTAGCAATTACCCAATACTCCTCACCTTCAAAGCTCTTAATAAAATTAAATCATTAGTCTTTACAACATTCAAGGTGATGAAAGGAGAGGGAAAGAATGAGGAACTGTTTGGGATTTCATACTTTATGTATTCGTTCAACAATTTCCCTTTAATGTCTATTTAAATAAATTAACCTGAATGCTCAAGGTTATATTTGACACTGGAATCTACTTACAAGGTACTGAGGAAGAAGCATCAGGTGAATTAGCAGCTCTCCGGTTATGCATCTACATTTCCCTGAGCACCTTCAGTTTAATGAACTTCCCTTTGGGCCTGCCTTCACTGCATGCCACTGCCACATCCAGACGTGTCTGGGAGGGGCAGAGTGACCCTCTGTTCAGAGGAGAGCAGAATAAATTGTGAGACTCACACTGGCTGTGTCTACTTTGATGCCTTGAAGTGGCTACCTGAAAACAGAGGCTAGACAAGCATAAGAATAAGAGAATAAAAGTAGGTAT